>JARQOD010004623.1:0-53577 GCA_033576555.1 Oophaga sylvatica
CGCTCCCTGAGACGGAGGCCATGTCCCAGTACATTCAGGAGAATCTGGCAAGAGGGTTCATTAGGAAGTCGTTGTCACCAGCAGGGGCAGGGTTCTTCTTTGTGCAAAAGAAGAACGGAGAATTACGTCCATGCATTGACTACAGGGGTCTTAACGCCATCACCGTCAAGAATAAGTACCCGTTGCCCCTAATCTCTGAGCTCTTTGATAGGCTCCGAGGAGCAAGAGTATTTACCAAGCTTGATCTACGTGGTGCCTATAACCTAAATTCGCATCTGTGAGGGGGACGAGTGGAAGACAGCTTTAATACAGGGATGGGCATTACGAATACCTGGTGATGCCCTTCGGGCTCTGTAATGCTCCCGCTGTTTTCCAAGACTTTGTCAATGATATCTTCCGGGATATGCTCTCCACCTCTGTGGTAGTCTATCTGGATGATATTCTCATCTTTTCACCAGATATAGACTCTCACCGAGGGATGTCAACAAAGTCTTCGACCTCTTTACGGGCAAACTCCCTCTATGCCAAGCTGGAGAAATGTGTGTTTGAGCAGGAGTCCTTACCTTTTCTGGCTATATCATCTCTGCCCAGGGATTGGCTATGGATCCTGCCAAACTACAGGCTGTAATGGACTGGCAAGAACCCCATTCTCTTAAAGCGGTGCAGCGCTTTATGGGGTTCATTAATTATTATCGACAGTTCATTCCCCATTTCTCGACTTTGGTAGCTCCCTTGGTAGCCCTCACCAAGAAGGGAAGCAAATCCCAAGTTGTGGTCTGAGGAGGTCTCCAAGGGTTCTCTTCCATCAAGTCACATTTTGCAGTGCTCCCAATTACATCGCCCTGATGTTGATAAACCGTTTGTTTTAGAGGTGGACACCTCTTCTGTTGGTGCTGGAGCAGTCTATATCAAAAGGATGCCAAGGTCGGAAGCATCCCTGCTTCTTCTTTTCTAAGACCTTTACACCAGCAGAGAGGAATTATTCCATCGGGGACAGGGAGTTGCTGGCTATGAAATTGGCCTTCTCAGAGTGGAGACATCTTCTGGAGGGAGCTCGTTTTTCCCTTCCAAGTCTTCACCGACCACAAGAACTTGGTATATTTGCAAACGGCTCAGCGGCTAAATTCTCGCCAGGCCAGATGGTCCCTATTCTTCTCTCGGTTCCATTTCACCCTCATTTTCCTCTGGTGAGAAGAATGTTCGGGCCGACGCTCTCTCTAGCTCCTTAGTGTCATCAGAGGAGGAGGATGAGGAGCCTCGGCTTATTGTCCTGAAGAAAGCCTGAGAACTGTAGCCCCGGTTTCGCTAGAGTCTGTGCCTCCGGGCAAGACTTTTGTGCCCACTAATTTGCGACCAGAGGTACTCTCTTGGGCACACTCCGTCCAGGGTGGGTGGACACTTTGGGGCAAAGAGGACAACTGAGCTATTGGCGAGGACATACTGGTGGCCACATATGGTCCGTGACGTCAGGGAGTATGTTCAGGCGTGTGTCTCCTGCGCCAGGAACAAGTCCCCTCGACAACGGCAAGCTGGTGTTACTTTTTCCTTTGCCGGTGGCAGACAGGCCCTGGGAGATGTCGGGATGGACTTTGTGGTGGGCTTACCCAAGTGTCGGGGTTGCACTATCATTTGGGTGATCACCGACCACTTCTCCAAAATGGTGCACTTAGTGCCGCTACACCACGTTACCTTCCGCACGGGCCTTGGCAGCATTATTTATTAGACACATCTTCCGTCTACACGGTATGCCAGACAAGATTGTCAGCGATCGGGTCCCCAATTTGCGTCTCGGTTCTGGAGAGAGTTGTGTCATCTACTCTGCATTGAATTGAACCTCTCCTCTGCATATCATCCCGAGACGAATGGGTTGGTAGAGAGGGCCAACCAGACCTTGGTCACCTACTTGCGACATTTTGTCTCTGCCAGGCAGGATGACTGGGCATCCCTGCTTCCATGGGCGGAGTTTGCGCTAAACAATGCTGTGGCTGACTCCACCGGACAGACCCCATTCCTCTTAAATTACGGCCAGCATCCGCGGGTACCGGTGCCCCATGCCCGTTCTTCCGCTGACTCCAGGGTGGCAGATTGGGCTGTGGAAGCATGGACATATGGGACCGCACCCAGGATGCCATTCAGGCTTCCAAGGAAAGGATGAGGTCTTCTGCCGATGCATCGGCGTCCCGCATCCGACATTTTCTCCTGGCGACCTAGTGTGGCTCTCCGCCCGAAACATCAGGCTACGGGGTGGAATCCACTAAATTGGCACCCCGCTATTTGGGTCCCTTCAAGGTTCTCGAGCAGGTGAACCCTGTGGTTTACCGTTTGGCCCTTCCGCCTCGCCTTGGTATCTCCGACACCTTTCCATGTGTCCCTCCTAAAAACCCGTGGTCATCTCCCGGTCGCCTGAGTCATCTGCCGGGATGTCGGGTTCGTCTTCGGACGACTACGAGGTGAATTCCATTGTTGGGTGCAAGGTGGTACGAGGCAAAAAATTTTATTTGGTGGATTGGAGGGGTTATGGGCCTGAGGATAGGTCCTGGGAGCCTGCCGAGCATGTTCACGCTCCGCAGCTCATCGCTGCCTTTGAACGCAGCGAGGCCCAGAGAGGGGGGGGCCCTAGGAGGGGTGGTAATGTTAGGGTTCAAGTTCCCGCTGCTGCACATGAGGAGTCTCGAACCCGTCCCGCTGCGGTCTCCCATTCATCTCGGCCGCAGTGGAGCCTGCTCAGCAGAGACGTTGGTCCATTCGTCTTGCCCACTCCTCTACTGTGCAGTGACTTGCTACTGCCTTTCCTGGATCTGCTATTATAGCCAGTGCTGGAGCAGTCGTCTTTGAGACAAAGTCCTGCGTTTTCCCATCTGAGCATACCCAGAGTGAGATCTCTCATTGGAGATCAGGGGTCACATGTTCAGGTGCTGCAGCGGCTCCTATTGGTCCGACAGGAAGGTCATGTACTACGTGTGTTTGTAACAGCTTCTCATTGGTCCTTGTTTCCTGGAAGGTCCTGTAGCTGTTGCTATAAAAGGGTAGCATGCCTGGGCCGCCATGCGCTAATATCAACCATTGTATGCTATGCGCCAGTGTGATCATGCGTATGTGTGGTTAGGGACCCCGGCTGAAATAAGCCACTAGAATACCGACTTAATCGGTGAGGAGTTTGGTATGGTAGCTGGCCGGGGTCGGTGTCCTAGATGCCCTAGATTACCGGCGTAACCGGTGAGAGTTTTGATTGCCGTATTCAGGGTCTGGCGTTCAGACGCCATAGATTGCGGGTGACTCCCGCGAGGACATTAGCACATGACACGCGTTATGTACGCTTAGCACTTAACTGTGTACCTGAGAGCCTGACAGGACACAGCACTTTTCCTCAGTGGCCCTGTGACGTAACAGGGTTTGCTTTCGACGCTAGACAGCGCCCTAGCGTTTTACTTGCGGCTCACTGAAGCTAAGTGAGTTCGCACTATCGCCATATAGCGCTGTGGCATTTCCGTTAGCGGCTCTGGTATTAACAGAGTTCGCACTTACTGCCACAACGCGCTACGGCGTTTATTTTAGCGACTCTGCGGGATAACAGAGTTCGCTACTTTCGCCATTTACTAGCAGCAGGTTCCGCCTGCACGGTGGACCCCGGGCTGCGAATGCACCTCTCTACCTCATATATTTTGGTGCGTTCCGCAGACCCTAACACTGTACTTAACAAAAAAGTGTGAAACAACAGAAAATATGTCTTATATTCTAGGTTCTTCAAAGTAGCCACCTTTTGCTTTGATGACTGCTTTTCACACTCTTGGCATTCTCTTGATGAGCTTCAAGAGGTAGTCCCCGGAAATGGTTTTCACTTCTCAGGTGGCCCTGTCAGGTTTAATAAGTGTGATTTATTTCCCTTATAAATGGGGTTGGGACCATCAGTTATGTTGTGCAGAAGTCTGGTGGATACACAGCTGATAGTCCTACTGAATAGACTGTTAGAATTTGTATTATGGCAAGAAAAAAGCAGCTAAGTAAAGAAAAACGAGTGGCCATCATTACTTTAAGAAATGAAGGTCAGTCAGTCAGGAAAATTGGGAAAACTTTGAAGTGTCCCCAAGTGCTTTTGCAAAAACCATCAAGCGCTACAAAGAAACTGGCTCACATGAGGACCGCCCAGGAAAGGAAGACCAAGAGTCACCTCTGCTTCGGAGGATAAGTTTATCCGAGTCACCAGCCTCAGAAATCACAAGTTAACAGCAGCTCAGATTAGAGACCGGGTCAATGCCACACAGAGTTCTAGCAGCAGACACATCTCTACAACAACTTTTTAAGAGGAGACTTTGTGCAGCAGGCCTTCATGGTAAAATAGCTGCTAGGAAACCACTGCTAAGGACAGGCAACAAGCAAAGAGACTTGTTTGCGCTAAAGAACACCAGGAATGGACATTAGACCAGTGGAAATCTGTGCTTTGGTCTGATGAGTCCAAATTTGAGATCTTTGGTTCAACCACCGTGTCAAAATACAGAAAAACCTTTGAATGAGAAGGTGTGTCCAAACTTTTGTTCTGTACTGTAAATAAAAACATTTTAACAATCCAATTTATTCATACTTATAAAGTGCAAAAAATGTGCATGATATCATTCTTATACATCTCATATAAAAGATCCATGCTGTATCAGATCATATAGATATCCATAAAAAGTGCTATAGTGCCCAAAATATTTTATATTGCATAAAATAGCATTTATGTATGATTATTCATTAAGTCAGTGCTAGGGTTGAGCATTCCGATACTGCAAATATCGGGTATCGGCCGATATTGGCTGTATCGGAATTCCGATTCCGAGTTCCGATATTTTCGTCTTATCGGATACCGGAATCGGGATTGTCACTGTCACTGTCAGTGTCCGTCGGTCGGGTCTGTCAGGAGTCAGCGGCACTTCCCCGGCAGAAGATCTCCGGCGGTCACATCCTGGACTGCTTCATGGCCGCCATCTTCTTTCCCCGGCGGTCACATGCAGTTTTTCTCGCGATAACTGCAGTGACTGCTGGGTAATCCCGGCCGTAAAGCAGTCAGTCCGATGACGTCACCGCCGGGGAAGCAGGTAATCAGCTGTGCTGCGTCGCGATGACAGGCTCTGCCTGTCATTGCGATGTAGCAGAGTTGGATCGTCGTGGGACTGTCGTTACTATGGACTGCGTCGGACAGGTGGTATACTGTTGGTTTGTTTTTTTATTTTTTTACAGGAGATCGATGGCGTCGCAGGAATGAGTGTATAATAAAATTAATGAAAACTGTGTTGTCTCTTTTATTTCATTAAAATACTTTTTTCTTGCTTTGTATTTTTTTTAAACATTTAATAACTTTGGGATTAATAATGGATCGGTGTCTTATTGACGCCTCTCCATTATTAACCGGGGTTATTGTCACCGTGCAATCAACGGTGACATTAACCCCTTATTACCCCCGCTTGCCACCGCTACAGGGCAAGTGGGAAGAGCCGGGTAAAGTGCCACAATTGGCACATCTTTTGATGCGCCAAATGTGGGGCTGCTGTAGCCTGGTATTATCAGGCTGTTGAGGCCAAAATCCATGGGCCTTGACAGTCTTTTAATACCAGGCCGCAGCAGTCTGCATTTTACTTGGCTGGTTAACAAAAATAGGGGGGATCCCCACGCCGTTTTTTTTCGAGGGGATCCCCTATTTTTGTTAACCAGCCAAGCTAAGCAGACTGCTGTGGCCTGGTATTAAACAGGCTGGCAAGGTCCATGGATATTGGATCCTTACCAGCCTGAAAAACCAGGCCTCAGCGGTCTGCTTCATCTGGCTGGTTAACAAAAATAGGGGGATCCCCACGCCAATTTTTTCGAGGGGATCCCCTATTTTTGTTAATCAGCCAAGATATGCAGACTGCTGTGGCCTGGTATTATCAGGCTGGCAAGGTCCATGGATCTTGGCTCCTTAACAGCCTGAAAATCCAGGCCTCAGCGGTCTGCTTCATCTGGCTGGTTAACAAAAATAGGGGGACCCCACGCCAATTTTTTTCAAGGGGATCCCCTATTTTTGTTAATCAGCCAAGATATGCAGACTGCTGTGGCCTGGTAAATTTTCAGGCTGGCAAGGTCCATGGATCTTGGCTCCTTAACAGCCTGAAAATCCAGGCCTCAGCGGTCCCGCTTCATCTGGCTGGTTAACAAAAATAGGGGGGACCCCACGCCAATTTTTTTTCGAGGGGACCCCTATTTTTGTTAATCAGCCAAGATATGCAGACTGCTGTGGCCTGGTATTATCAGGCTGGCAAGGTCCATGGATCTTGGCTCCTTAACAGCCTGAAAATCCAGGCCTCAGCGGTCTGCTTCATCTGGCTGGTTAACAAAAATAGGGGGACCCCACGCCATATTTTTTTCGAAGGGAACCCCTATTTTTGTTAATCAGTTCCCTCTGACTCACTGATGGTGTCCCTGGCTGACCTGAAGTGAAAGTGGAAAGCAATCAATTAAGCTTTCCACTTAAGGGCCCGTCTCACATAGCGATATCGCTACCGAGATCGCTGCTGAGTCACTAGTTTTGTGACGCAGCAGCGAGCTCACCAGCGATATTGCTGTGTGTGACATTCAGCGACGATCAGCCCCCCTGCCGGGTATCGCTGATCGTCGCTGAAATGTCAGGACCTTTTTTTGATCGCTGGTTTCCCGCTGACAGCCACACATCGCTGCGTGTGACAGGCGGGAGACCAGCGATCCGCTGGTAACCAAGGTACACAGCGGGTTTCCAGGCACGGGGCTGTGCCTAGAAACCCGCTGTGTACCTTGGATACCAGCGCCCTGATGCAGGGAGCTGGTATCCAAGGTACACAGCGGGTTTCCAAGCGCTGCGCGGTGCCTGGAAACCCGCTGTGTACCTTGGTTACCAGCGGATCGCTGGTCTCCCGCCTGTTACACGCAGCGATGTCTGTTTTTTTTACAACGAATTTACACCTTTAATTAACCCCTACAGGTGTGAAATTTTGCACACATAGTCTGATTTAATTGTTTGTGCAAATCAGATAGCAAACGACATGAAAAGACATGGTTAACCCTATGTACACCAAGTGTCATTTCATGTCGGGTGCTTCTGTCTTTTCACTGAAGCCGGCTTTACCCGGCAATTAAATCAGAGGATATTTTACTATGTAGAAGTGTATAAACTATACATATATGTATATATATATGTCACAATGACATGTATATATATATATATGTATTCTATGTGTGTATATTTACTGTTTACAAGGAAAGAATGGGGTTTTTTTAGTTGCGATATTTTGTTCCCATAGACTTACATGGGACTTCCGGTATCGGTATCGGGTATCGCCGATATTTTAGTGATATCGGCGGTACCATTCCGATTCCGATACTTTAGGATATCGGAAAGTATCGCTCAACTCTAGTCAGTGCAGCTGTGTAAATTCATATTCATTAACAAGCTCACCCACACAAGGATTTGATCCAGCACATGGAGGACACCATGAACGCCGCTCTCAGCATTTCTTAATACCAACTGCGCATGTCCTAGCGCTTCATCACATATGCAGAGAGGCTGACGGCCAATAAGAAAGTGTGAGTGGCAGAATTTTCTACGCGCATGCGCACTTCGTCATTTTAGACAATCCGACGCCATGTTGCATGAGGCACAGAATAATAATATTCTTCCATTCATGCGTATATCTCATATATCGGCGCCATTTTAGGTGGGACCATAGCAGATACCAATAAAAAGGCTTCTCCGCTACTTAATTCCTCTTCTCCTTCAGAGAGCAATACGCGACATGCTAATTAACTAATTTATATATTCTTTGCCACATTATAATAACACTGGGAATACATAGTCTCGCCTTAGGACAGGAAAGCTTTTTATATATATATTTTTTCCCTTTGGTAAAAAGGACAATTCCTTATTCAGGCAACCTCCAGTAACCAATGGCACCACCTGTGGGTAATCAGAATCTTTAGCAGATCCCAACAAACCATCATGGTATCCATATAGGGATATATTAGTTCCCTTAATATCTGTAATACAAAAAACTATACATTGGCCGACAGTTCTCTGTAATGTAATGAAAAAATATTAAATGTACACATCAAGGAATATTTGTATATTACTATATTGTCCTCCATACTTTTATTCATCCTTTGGGGTGAGTAATCGTGACCCGTGAATGACTGTGACGTATCTGTAAAAAATAAAAATATACTATTTATGGAAATACATCCATCAAACTACATATTCTCATAAAAGACTATTGATACAATAGTGCATTCCAAATGCACTAAAGGTCCTTATATACCATAAAGAATGATTCATTTCCAAAGATCGGTTTCACATGAATGAGGAACATGATTATATTCAAAAAATAGAGTGAATTGTAAAGTCTGCATTTAAACCCATTGGTCTCAAAGTATTTAATTCATAAATCCATTTAAGTTCTTTTTCTTTTAAGAGTCGAACTCTATCTCCCCCTCTCCTTAATACAGGTATCTTATCTATTATTTTGAAACGTAAGTCCTTCTCCGTATGTTTGTATTCCACAAAATGTTTCGAGAAAGGAAGGTCTAATCTCTTCTTCCTTGTGGTATATCGGTGATGGTTGATACGAGTTTTGAATCACATGTCGTTTCACCGACATACCATAAGTTACACGGACACTTCAGCATATAGATCACATAGTCCGAATTACATGTTAGAAAATGCGTTATCCAATATCTTTTCCCCATTTGAGGATGATAAAAAGTCTCCCCCTTAATCATCAAAGGACAATTTATACATGTAAGGCATGGGGAAACATCCCCTCCTTTCTTTCCCTGTTATTGACAACTGATATTTTTTCTTGAATGATCCCATATCGGATTTAATTAGATAGTCCCTAATATTTTTATTTCTATTTGTATGAAAAAAGAGGGAGGGTTTTAAAAATTTCCATATTAGGAATACAACATACCCCAATGTTTATTTACAATTTTTGAAACTTCCTTGCTTTCTTCCGCATATGTTGTCACAAAAGAGATACGAGTTAATTCTTTCCTTTTTGGTTTACTCTGTAATAAAATTCCTCTCTCCTGCTCCATGACTCTATTTTTTGTTTGTTCCAATAATCTTCCTGGGTATCCTCTCTGTTTAAATTTTTCTATTTGACTATCTAAGATTTCACCTACTCTTCCCGGCTCTTTAACTATACGTCACACTCTCAAGAGTTGACTCAAGGGAATTACCTTAATCATACAGCGAGGATGTTGGCTATCATATATCAACAAATTATTTCTATCTGTTGGTTTGACAAAAAGAGAAGTTTCCAATCTACCATTCTTCTGTTCTATCAGAATATACAGGAATTGTACCCTATCTCGAGATGATACCAAGGTAAACTTGATTGTCTGGTCTATTGTGTTTAGATAATCATGGAATTGTTTCAATTCATCCTGAGTTCCTGGCCAGAGGAGGAAGACCATATATCGGAAGTGGTCGGACACATACATGATGTCCTCCTCCAATGCTCACATTACTATGTTAGCATCTGAGGGGGCCATATTGGCCCCATTGCTGTTCCACGCAATTGCTGACAATAATTATCTCCAAATAGAAAATAGTTTCTCCACAAGATAATGTCCAACAGTCTCAAAACAAAATCTCTCCCTTCTCCTGACAATTCCCCAGGCCTCAAAAATTTTTCCACTGCTTTCAATCCACATGTATGATCTATTGATGTATATAAAGAGGTGACATCAAACGATGCCAACATAAATTCCCCCTCCAAACAAACTGTTTCCAATTTGTTCAGAAAGTCAGTGGTATCTTGTATGTATTATTTGATGCTTCTAGCTAATGGATTCAGAATTCTATCCAGAAATATCCCCTACTAAAAATAGAATCCACCCCCAACACAATTGGGTGGGTTATCAAGGGATTTATGGACCTTTGGAATAATATACAGTACTGGAGTTCTTGGATTTTCCAACAATAAATAATCATGTAGATCTTGATCAATGACATTGATCCAATGCTATTTTTAGACATTCCTTGATTTCCCTCGTTACTTCAAATTTAGGATCCCCACTTAGTTTCAAATAAACCTCTCCATCACCAAGCTGCCTATTAATCTCTGATACATATTTAGACTTGTCCATGACTACGACAGCACCAGCGCCACCCTTATCAGCCGATTTGATGATGATGTCGCCGTCATGGACAAGTTCCTGTAATGCCAAATGCTCTTCCTTGGTAATATTTGGATGTTTAAAATTCTTCAATTTATCCACCTTTAATTGCTCAACATCTCTCTTCACAGCTTGACAAAATGCATCTATTACCGTAGAGTTTGTTGGAGGATTAAAGTTGCTCTTATTCCTCAAACCAACTGCACCCAAATCCAACTCACTTACACAGGTTTTTTGGATACATTAATATTACTAAACCACTCCTTGATTTTTATAACTCTAAAAAAATTTTCCAAATCCACCTGCAGATTAAACCAGTGAAAACAGTGACTAAAAGACAACCCCTTACTTAATATAGAGATCTGTGACTCCGTTAGTACTTTATTAGAAATGTTAATTACTAGGTCTGTTCCCTCTTTCTCAGGGTAACCTGTCTCCCTGGAATTGCCAGCGTAGTGATCGCAAGTATGAGTTTGCATACTTGCGATGTTCACGAGCCAACTTGCGTCTCAAGGATGGGCCGCTGCTAATGGGCCGCTGCTGTGTGCTTGCCCCCAGGCCAAAATTTGCCAGCCAACCCCTGCACGGAGCACCATCAAATCCATTATCATCAAATAGAAAGAACATGGTACCACAACAATTCTGCCAAGAGAGGACACCCACCAAAACTCTCAGCCCGGGCAAGGAGCGCATTAATAAGAGAGGCAGCACTGACATCAAAGGTAACCCTGTAGGAGCTGCAGAGTTGCCAAGCACAGACAAGCTGTGGCGTTTCGTATGCAAGAAATCTCACTGCAGTAGCTAACTAGAATAAGATTTCTGGCGCAGCACACGGAGGCGCTTGATACTTATCAGATGATCCAGATTCATGAAGAGGAGGACACTTCTTCATGAATTATTAGTGTCTGACTCCAGCATGACCCTCATCAAGACCGGAGATAAAATCGCTATGTATTGATGAGTAGTGCTCTATAGATATCAATCTCTTCATTCCATTCAGCTATCTTAGTTTTCTTGCCTTGCTTCTCCTTTAACCCTTCTGGAATAGAGTTTAGGCTGGAAGTGGTTCATCATAGGCAATGGCTTAATTGACCTGAATCCTTGTCCGAAGTTAGAGGCCCCTATCCATGTATACAAAAAATGCCACCGATATCATATCTTCTAATGTGCACGAGGGCATTGTTAGGCCAACATCACTATATACAGGAATAATTATAATGAAAAGTTTCTTTTTCCAAAGTTCCTTTTAAAGTTTTAAGCCAACATATGACTTTTTCTTTTCAATTGTAGATGCCTGTAAACTTGAGTAAGCTGTTATATGAGCTGAGATACTAAAATCTTTTGTCTACACAAGACCTGATGCTGTAAATCTCAGCCCCCTCAACTCTTTTATCAGCAAGAAGCACAGTTCTCCATCAGCAGAAAATGTAGTATGGTTGGTTTCAGCCGCAGAAAATTTTATGTTTCTAATTTCCACTTTCCAGGTGTCTATAAAGCAGATAGATCTTAATAAACTGTCACTGCAAACGGCTCTCGGTCAGCAGTGATCAGTCAGGGTGGCAGCTAATGGGATAACAACCGGAGCTGACGTTGAACAGTTTCTTACCTGGATGTCCAATGATACTTGTCACCTGTCAATCACCTATATAGGGTTTCCTTCCAGGTGCAGCGACAAAAAGTTTGGCTATTCGCAACTAATATGGATACATTAACAAAAAACAGAATATACATCAGTAGCAATTGGACATTAAATAAAAGACAAAAGTATGAGGGCAATGGAAGAATAGGCAGCAACTTGCAGGCACCTGGGCAGAGAAGGCCAAAACTGGCAACAGAGAGTGGGTTATGGAGCAGAAAGGTTTTATTTAGGAAGGCCTAACCGATGTGTGGCCCAGCTGCGCTTGGTGACACATGTTCCCTGGAGAATGCACAGAAAGGTAATGCACAAACACCTGATATTCATTCACATCTCACGCTTCCCTATATTGCCACCAGAGGGAGCCTTAGACTATTTAAGGGTGTGAGAGACGTTAGCAGTAGTTCATTCCAGTCAGAGCCAGTCTTGGAGTGGATTTCCTGTCAAAGACATTCTAGTCAGACAGACGGAGATTTTACCTCAGAACAAGCTGACTGTTGGTTCCCTATGAACGTGGAAAGTGACTCTCAGAGTGAGCCTGAAATCAGTCTGACGGAAGGTCCTGATAGCTACTCTGGACAGAGCCTATGAAGGAAAAGAAGGAAGGGGACTACAGTTATTATAACAACGAGTCGACTGGGAAACGGTCACGTGAGCTGTGGAAGGAAGGAAGCTGACGACTACGCCTACTGCTACCCGTGCTAATGTTAAGGGTGTGGTAGGGCGACGGGCGAGTGGTGACAAAGGGAAAGAGTGACCGAGTGATATAGCAACGGTAGCTGCCTCCACTCTGCACAACCGAACACCGGGTCCGAACTTGCTAGAACCTTCACGGCTAGTAGGAGAAAACCGGAATCCCTGCTGGACTTTAGGTCGCAGAGGGGCCCATAGTGCTGATACGTAACCGGGGTCAGGAAGAACAAGAGTCGGGCCTGATTCAGCCATATAGACTTAGTTCTTGCCAAAAGAAGGCTCCACCACAATGTCGGCCGGGCGTAGCTGTTCTACACAGAGTTGAACTTAGCTTCATGCAGGTTGGAAACTCACACATTAAGAAGTTAGGAGGCCTTAAACCTACTCAGTGATTACCTGATGTGCATCCTCCACCCTGAGCAGCTTCCCGGGACATACCTGCAATTACCACCAGTAAAGGTATGGAAAGAGACTGACTTGTGTGTGTCTGCCTTATTGCCTGCACCCTGCACCACCATATACCTTGAGGGATTCAGTCTCGCCTGTGGGAGACTTAAGACCTTGCTGCCCAATAACATCCCCTCAGAGGATTCACTCTGCAGCGCTGGTCACCCTGATCAGAAACCACAGGTGGCGTCACGAACAATTACTACAATCCCCTGTAAATATCCCCTTTGTATGAGCGCCCAGGGCAACGGACCGAGCTGTGCTAACTGTGTCATGGAAATATATATGTATTCCATATATTCAAAGTATATTCACATATATGTATTCATAGTTCACAGTTAGATAGATCTCACTTGCTAAAAATCCTGTGCTCATGCCAGCTATAATCAGTCATTTTAAACGAATCTGGCCTTCATAAGGCCTTCATAAGGAACAAGTACATGGAGTCTTATTAGATATCTGTTGTTTACCTTATAGTCATGCAAGACAACTAGGTCAAAAGAATATAAAACAATAATTCTGCAACTTCAGCTCTTTTACCATGATTATCATAATTATCATATTTACACTAGAACAGCCAATAATCTAGCAGCTTTTAATTGTATGTTAATTGACTAACCAGCCCCTTTTTGTAAACGTATAAAACCTTGAATGAATAATAAATGTATGTCTTTGACGAACTGCTATACTGACACTTTCGTGTGGACAGTCTCATTTCGTTCTGAGCGCTCAAAAAGACATTAAATAGAGATTTGGACATGGCAAGCAGCAAACACGGAAGGATAAATTCATCCTAATTAAATTTCCATAACAGTTGGCGCTTGCACGCGGGGCATTGGTCGAAATCACGAGGACCCGGCGACCGGAGAGACGGGGGTGTTGGCCCTGGCCTTGGCACACGGGACGGAGACTGCAGCTCCATAAGTAAGGTAAGAAAACTCTGTCATCTTACCTGAATGTTCCCTGTGCCTAGTCCTAGCCTACACTTCCAGCCGGTCGACGTGGTCATCACCGCATTCCCAGGTAGTGTAAAAAGTCCATACCCTTATCCAAAAGCCCTGGGATATAAGCCGAGTTGTTTGCTGCTGTGCTGTATATGTTTCATGTTTTATGTGAACCGGGAGAAAGTTGGAACGGTGACTGTGTTTTTGCTTGCTGATTTCTGGGGCTGTATAGCAAAAGACAAATTGCTGGAAAAGTTCTCACAAAAATCGTCCACCAACCGGGAGGCCATCCCAGTCAAATCAGACGTGGATTCGTTCCACGCACCGGGAGGCCATCCCAGTCAAATCAGACGTGGATAGTGAGAATTTTGATTAAGGCTATTGCAGATTACTGTGACCGGCGCACCGGCCAGGGCGTACGGTACAGAGAGCGATAGACCTCGAGCCTCACCGCGCTCAGTGCAATTGGTGAGTTATCAGTTACCAGAGCAGCTTGTATGGGTCACATATCATCAAAAGAGGGATTCGTATTCTCCCGGGTGTCTGTCTCATTGTACGTGTCAACTGTCTGTATCAGGTACTGTCGCTTTAAATCACATCTCCGTGCGCTCTGTCAGTATCTCATTCACTGCTGGCTGTAGCAGCGAGAAAACCCCTTTGACCCCCCCTCCTCTGCTAATCACGTGGTTACATCTGTTTCCTGGTTTTGATCTTTTTTTAAGCTAGTTTTTTTTTTTTTTGGCTACAGGTTTTAACGTGAAAATTCTCAGGCATTCAGACTGAACTATATTCATTTTTTGCTATTCTGAGTAGTGTTGAGCATTCCGATACCGCAAGTATCGGGTATCGGCCGATATTCGTTGTATCGGAATTCCGATACTTAGTTCCGATATTTTTCATATATCGTATACCGGAATCGGAAGTTCCCATAATTCTTTGAGAGGCAATGTGATTATAGTCAGCCAATGAGGAATCCTAAGACGTGTGGGCACATCCTGTACTGCTGCGGTCATGTTAACTAATGGCATGGCTGTGATTGGATGCTGAAATTATGTCAGAATGCACTATAAAAGGCGCCCCCGCCATTTTAGCGTCACTGTGCTGTGAACTCAGTTAGGCAAAGAACGCTGCTCTGCTGACTCTGAGGGACAGTTAGAGATTGCGATTTAGTGTACTGTGCTTTAGGCAGGCTATTTTACCACCGGCTGTGTAAAGCTTCCTTTTGCCTGCAGTGTTGTTTTAACAGCTCTGCAAGGTGTGTGTGAGTGCAGGTGACGCTGCAGTTTGCTCTGTATGCAACGCTGTCTGTAGGCATCTGCACGTGTCACTCACAGACTATTTTTTTTTTCTTCAGTGTAATTCTTGCTGCTCCATGTAATTGAAAAAATAGTGTGACGTGCTTCCATCCGTATACAATACCTTGGTTGCAAACACTATAGAAGTCCACGAAGGAGCCTTTCACAGCAAGTGAACAGTTGTGTTTCAGTGTTCACTGCAGTCTGTGATTTTTTTTTTTTTTTTTGAGTGCAGATCACGCTCCAGTTACTTCAACTAATGCTGCGTGTACTCTGCTGAGCGTCTGTCACTGGCTCATCCTTGTAATTTTTCAAAAATTGCTGCTGCTTTCTTCTATTTAAAATTTACAAAAATCTATTAGTGTGACGCTCTTCCATCAAAATACAATACATTGCTTGCAAACATAATAGAAGTCCACAAAAAGGCCTTTCACAGCAAGTGAACAGTTGTGTTTCAGTGTTCACTCTAGTCTGAGCTTTAATTTTTTTGTAGGAGTGTAGATCCCGCTCCACTTACTTCAACCACCGCAGCGTGTACTCTGCTGAGTGTCTGTCACTGGCTCATCCTTGTAATTTTTCAAAAATTGCTGCTGCTTTCTTCTATTTAAAAATTACAAAAATCTTATAGTGTGTCGCTCTTCCATCAAAATACAATACATTGCTTGCAAACATAATAGAAGTCCACAAAAAGGCCTTTCACAGCAAGTGAACAGTTGTGTTTCAGTGTTCACTCTAGTCTGAGCTTTAATTTTTTTGTAGGAGTGTAGATCCCGCTCCACTTACTTCAACCACCGCAGCGTGTACTCTGCTGAGTGTCTGTCACTGGCTCATCCTTGTAATTTTTCAAAAATTGCTGCTGCTTTCTTCTATTTAAAATTTACAAAAATCTATTAGTGTGACGCTCTTCCATCAAAATACAATACATTGCTTGCAAACATAATAGAAGTCCACAAAAAGGCCTTTCACAGCAAGTGAACAGTTGTGTTTCAGTGTTCACTCTAGTCTGAGCTTTAATTTTTTTGCAGGAGTGTAGATCCCGCTCCACTTACTTCAACCACCGCAGCGTGTACTCTGCTGAGTGTCTGTCACTGGCTCATCCTTGTAATTTTTCAAAAATTGCTGCTGCTTTCTTCTATTTTAAATTTACAAAAATCTATTAGTGTGACGCTCTTCCAGAGGACAGCGTTTGTTGGCCAGTTGGGAGTCTGCAGCACATGGTTGATTTCATGCTGCACTGCCTGAGAAACGACCGCCGCATCGGCCACATTCTCACCACGTCAGATTATTGGGTGTACACCCTCCTAGACCCTCGTTACCGGGACAACTTACAAAGCCTCATCACACCGTTGAACCGGGACCGTAAAATGCTGGAGGACCAAGACACACTGTTGAAATCCATAATGTTCTCCATTCCAGCCGAGAGCGCTGCTGCTGCTACTGCTTTACAAAGCAGCTCTGTGCGTCGAGGCATTGTAGACACCTCTGCAACAAGAGGGAGCACAAGCAGCGCCTCTGCACAGGGCAAGAGCTGTATGTTACAAATGTGGCGAAGTTTTGTGACAGCGCCACCAAGGTGTACACCATAGTGATGGGAAATCTAGTTAATTTTGTTGATTAGTTCACCATGAACTAGTTCACTGAAAAGATTAGTTCAAAAGATTAGTTCATTTAGTTCAGTTTTTCTCCACCCTATCCTGTGAGGAGCTGATAGGAAATGCATCATGTGACCTCTGAACTAAATGAACTAGATGAACTGCTGAACAAAATGTTCTATTGAGAATGACTCAGGACAGCCTAGTTCAATCTGATGCCTCTGACTGAGCCCAGCAGTGCCACATAATGATTGTGTATGAGGGGGCTGAGAAGCAGTTCAGCATCCACCATTTTAAGAACAGAACAGGGGTCAGTGTTAAAGATTTTAGCAAGACTGATCTTCTAGGCTAGAGGCATGAACTACACACAGAAACACTCTCTCTTATACACACATATGAGCTGTGTCTGTGTACTGTGTGTGCAATTTCATTTTTTATTAATAATATTATTATTACTGTTATATTTATATTTGATGTGTGGTATGCCTTGGAGGTGCTGGCTTGCCCTGCTGCCAGTGTATTATCTGAGCGCGTCTTTAGTGCTGCAGGTGGTGTACTAACAGACTGTCGCATGCGACTATCCTCAGACAATGTAGACCGGCTTATTTTTCTGAAAATGAACAAGGCATGGATCTCACCTGAATTTGCCTGTCCGTTTTCAGATTAAATAACTGTTTGCCAACGTTTTCCAAGTCTCCTGTTATGTTCATCTTTCTACCACCTGAACTCTACTCCCTGGGCTACAACACTGCCAGTCACAGGGGAATGTTATGTTTCGGTAGCTGAGGAGTGCAGGTAAAAAAGGCAATACACCAGAGCAGTTGGAATCTATGAGATTGCAGTACCCTGACTAACCACCACAACTAGAGGCAGCCGTGGAGCGTTCCTACGTTGGTCCTAGACGCCTCGTCACAGCCTGAGAAACTAACTACACCTAAAGATAGAAATAGGAAAGCTATCTGCCCCGGAGCAGAACCCCAAAGATAATAGAAAGCCCCCAAACAAGTAATGACGGTTAGACAAGAAGAAATACTGACACAGAAAGAAAATAGTATGAGCAAACGCTGGGGCCAAACTAACTAAATAGAAAAGGATAGGAAGGGTACTTACTGCAATCCCAGAAAACCCTGAAAAGCACCAACTCTACTAATTTCAAAATCACCTGAGATCACACACCTCTACCACCTAAATTAGTTCTCTGGTGTAACAAAATCAAAACAGCAGCCACTGAAAAAACTGGAAAAAGCAAAAGTACAAACATCAGTGGCTGAACTAAACTGAGAGGGCAAAAGCCCCCGGAGGGGACCCAGAAGGCCCCCACAGAAGTGCAGGACAAAATGCAAAAATATAGTACAAAAACAAAAAGAAGAAAATGTCTTATCTGTTAGCAGGAGATGCAGACACGACACAGCAGGCTACAAGGGAAACAGGAATGAAGGATTCAGACCAGAACAATTGATCACCGGCAACCCTGATGGGAAGGTGACTCCCTTATATAAGACCAGTCAGTAACACCTGATTCCCAGTCCTCACAATCTTCACTGAACAGATCAGTACCGCTTGTAACCACCAGAGGGAGTCTCTGCTCAGAACTCATCTCAAACCCATTCACAACAGTACCCCCCCTTGAGGAGGGGTCACCGAACCCTCATTTGAGCAACCAGGTCGGTCAGGATGAGTTCTATGATACGCACGGATGAGTCTCCTAGCATGGATGTCCGAAGCAAACACCCAAGAATTGTCTTCCTGACCATAACCTCTCCACTTAACCAAATACTGGAGTTTCCGTCTAGAAAAACGAGAATCTAATATTTTCTCAACCACATACTCCAGATTGCCCTCAACCAAAACAGGGTCAGGAGGCACAGCAGCAGGAACACTGGCTCAACAAACCTCTTCAACAAGGACTTGTGGAACACGTTATGGATAGTGTTGAGCGATACGATACTGCAAATATCGGGTATCGGCCGATATTGGCTGTATCGGAATTCCGATTCCGAGTTCCGATATTTTCGTCATATCGGATACCGGAATCGGAATGTCACTGTCACTGTCAGTGTCCGTCTGTCGGGTCTGTCAGGAGTCAGCGGCACTTACCCGGCAGAAGATCTCCGGCGGTCACATCCCGGACTGCTTAATGGCCGCCATCCTCTTCTCCCGGCGGTCACATACAGTATCTCGCGATAACTGCAGTGACTGCTGGGTAATCGCGGCCGTAAAGCAGTCCGATGACGTCACCGCCGGGGAAGCAGGTAAGCAGCTGTGCTGCGCCGGGATGTCAGGCTCTGCCTGTCATTCCGATGTAGCAGAGCTGGATCGTCGTGGGACAATCTTTTACTATGGACTGCGTCGGACAGGTGGTATACTGTTGGTTTGTTTTTTTTTATTTTTTTACAGGAGATCGATGGCGTCGCAGGAATGAGAGAGTAATAAAAAAAATGAAAACTGTGTTGTCTCCTTTATTTCATTAAAAGACTTTTTTCTTGCTGTGTCTTTTTTTTAAACATTTAAAAACTTTGGGATTAATAATGGATCCGTGTCTTATTGACACCTCTCCATTATTAACCGGGCTTATTGTCACCGTGCAATCAACGGTGACATTAACCCCTTATTACCCCGCTTGCCACCGCTACAGGGCAAGTGGGAAGAGCCGGGTAAAGTGCCACAATTGGCACATCTTTTGATGCGCCAAATGTGGGGCTGCTGTAGCCTGGTATTATCAGGCTGTTGAGGGCCAAAATCCATGGGCCTTGACAGTCTTTTAATACCAGGCCGCAGCAGTCTGCATTTTACTTGGCTGGTTAACAAAAATAGGGGGGATCCCCACGCCGTTTTTTTTTTCGAGGGGATCCCCTATTTTTGTTAACCAGCCAAGCTAAGCAGACTGCTGTGGCCTGGTATTATCAGGCTTGCAAGGTCCATGGATATTGGATCCTTACCAGCCTGAAAAACCAGGGCCTCAGCGGTCTGCTTCATCTGGCTGGTTAACAAAAATAGGGGGGACCCCACGCTAATTTTTTTGAGGGGATCCCCTATTTTTGTTAATCAGCCAAGATATGCAGACTGCTGTGGCCTGGTATTATCAGGCTGGCAAGGTCCATGGATCTTGGCTCCTTACCAGCCTGAAAAACCAGGCCTCAGTGGTCTGCTTCATCTGGCTGGTTAACAAAAATAGGGGGGACCCCACGCTAATTTTTTCGAGGGGATCCCTATTTTTGTTAATCAGCCAAGATATGCAGACTGCTGTGGCCTGGTATTATCAGGCTGGCAAGGTCCATGGATCTTGGCTCCTTAACAGCCTGAAAATCCAGGCCTCAGCGGTCTGCTTCATCTGGCTGGTTAACAAAAATAGGGGGGACCCCACGCCATATTTTTTTCGAAGGGAACCCCTATTTTTGTTAATCAGTTCCCTCTGACGTCACTGATGGTGTCCCTGGCTGACCTGAAGTGAAAGTGGAAAGCAATTAATTAAGCTTTCCACTTCCTCTCCTGTCAGCCAGGAGAGGAGCTCATTCATTTGGGGGTTTACTGTGAGGCTGCAGCATTAGCTGCGGTCCCTGCAGTAAACATTAACCCTTTCTGAAGGATTACACCGTGGGACCTGACTGTGCATCGGATTGGTAAGAATAATTTTGCTTTATTATTTTATTTTTATTACAGGAAATGGTTTTAGCAGGTAAATAAAACATGGTCAAAAACTGTGTGATTATTTCATTAAACTTCTTTTTTATTAAAGTGTGTGTGTGTTTGATTTTTCTTTCATACAATAGGATTAATAATTGATAGTTGTCTAATTGACAGCTCTCAATTATTAACCTGGCTTAAAGTGACCTTTCAATTGCAAGGTCATTTTAACCCCTTATTAACCCATTCGCCACCGCTACAGGGCAATGGGAATAGACGGGCAAAGTGCCAGAAAGGGCAAATCTAATTAGAGATTTGCCCTTTCTGGGGTGTCTGGGGGCAGATGTTAGTAGCCAGGGGGGGGCCAAAAATAATGGTCCCTCTCTGGGCTATTATCTGCCCCCACTCACTGGCTTTGTCTGTCTGGTTGCGAAAATAGGGCGGGAGCCCACGCATTTTTTTTCAGCAGTTTTACACCTCATATATATATATACATGTCATTGAGTTTGTGACACATATATATATATATATATATTATAGTTCATACACTTCTACATAGTATAATAGCCGCTAATTCAATTGCCGGCTTTTGTGAAAATGCAGAACCCGACATGAAATGACACTTGGTGTAAGGTTCTATGTATATATTCCTGAAACTCAGTTTGTTCGTCAGCCATTTTACTTTCTGTCTTTCTGTAGCTATCTTGCCCTCAGTCAAAATGGAGTTTCCAGCTTGCATGTTCCCGCCCTGATTCTCTCCTTTGCTTCTTAAGCAGCCACAGCTGAGCAATCAGTGCTTCAGAATCTAGCCTGCAGTGAACCTGTGACTTGACTCCTGTAAGCCTTGGACCTTGTACTCCAGCTATTCCTACTGAGGAACTCTGAAGCACTTGTGGACTCTGAACCCTGCTCTTTGAAAGACCCACGTTTGCATGGACTTACGGTAACAGAGAAGAAGATCCTGAATCTGTGTTGGAGAGTGATTTGCTGAGCTTAGTTTACTCTGGCCTGCTGTGTCTCCTGCTTCTGTGTCTGCAAACTGTGTGACTATTTCTGCCAACTTGTATGAAGTAATACAGGACTTTTCTATATCAAACCTGTGTCTCATGTATGTTCATCGCACCCAAGCACAAGACGCTATATGAACTGTACTACATACATTACAAGATTCTGAAGCCAAAACGTTAGTGTCTGCTGGGTCTGGAAGGCTGTGTCTGCTGTAACTGTGGATATCAGACGTCCGATTGTACTTTCTGTGATGACAGTGGTTGTGACTTCTCACAACCATCCAGGTGAGCAATTCCCTTAAGTTTTTTCTCTCTGCAGTGTTGCCACAGGTGAACACTATGTGTTTTTTTTTTCTCCTCTCCTCTTCTTCCAGTAATCCTGTCTTAAAAGATCTGGAAAATGGAGGCCCGCATAAAGGAACTTTGCGGAGTGACTGATAATATCCTTGCAGATTTGCAGAATATAAAGACCCGTTTTACAAATCTACAGGACCTCAATAATCACAATTTGCAAGAGGTTGGACAGACTACCCAGGATTTGCGAGCCAGGATTGAGGTTCTAGAGGGGCGAGTCCAGGCTCCTGCCGTAGCCCCGAGTGCTGGGATTCCCAAGTTGCCCCCTTTTCGTTTTGGCGGTGAACGTGAGAAATTCAGGGGATTTATTAATCAATGCAATCTTTTTTTTTCTGCACATGCTTCACAATTTCCCACTGAACGATCTAAGGTGCTTACTATAATTATGTTGCTTACCAACAAGGCTTTGATGTGGGCAAACCCTCTGATTGAGACTGAGGATGATTGTTTGAATCACCTTGATGATTTTATTTCAGCCATGGGGCAGGTGTTTGATGACCCCAATCGAGGTGCAACAGCTGAAGCAGCCATGTTAGCTTTGCGCCAAGGTAAGCACTCGGTAGCTGAATATGCCTTGGATTTCAGGAGATGGGCCCTTGATACCACCTGGGACAGTTCCGCCAAAAAATCTATTTTTCGAAAGGGGTTATCTCCACTGATTAAGGATGAACTTGCTCGTGCCGACCCTCCCACTGCGTTAGGTGACTTTATTAACTACTGCATCCGTATTGATACTCGTCTGACTGAACGCAGGCAAGAGAGATGGTTCGAAAGCAATCGTACTAACCTTTTCCTACCTTCCTCTCCAGCTAAGGAACCTTTGAGTAGGATTACACGGGAACCTGAACCTGAACCCATGCAGGTAGACTCTTTACAACGACGGGTTAGTGATGCACGCAAGGAACATCGTTTTAAGGAGAATCTATGTTTCTATTGTGGTAAGTCAGGGCACTTCATTATAAACTGCCCCAGCCGTTCTCGTAAGACTACTGCAGCACTCATTCATTGTGAGTGTTGCGAGAGGGGATCTGTCAGGTCCGAGTCTCAGGCTCCAGAGAGATCTGCAGCAACAGATCTTGATTTCTTGGACTTAAACTCCGTTACCTCTGAGGACGTTGACTGTGTAAACGCTGCCATTTTTCAAGTTTCCTCAGCGGTGTCCCAGCTGAGTTGTAAGAAAAACAATTCTCATTGCTTTCTTTCCATCAAACTCTGGGTTGACTCAGCTTGGGTGTCTAGCTCTGCTATGATCGACTCAGGGGCAAGTGGAAATTTTATGGATGTCTCCTTTGCTCTGAAACAGGGAATACGTTCAGTGAAGAAGGCTACTCCAGTACAGATGGAAACTGTGGATGGCTCCCTGCTGACCTCTGGACCAGTGGATCAGGAAACAGAGCCTTTGAAGGTTCTTATGGGTAAAGATCATCAAGAGAAACTATCCTTTATGCTTATCTCTTCTCCCCACTTTCCCATTATTCTAGGGCTACCATGGCTGCAGGCTCAGAATCCTACCATTAACTGGGAGACCAAGGAATTACACTTTCCAGAGAAACAGGTGAGTCCAAAAGTTTCAGCTTGCTCTGTTCCTAAAGGAATCATGTCAGTCCTGAACTACCAGCTGTATACCAGGACTATGTGGATTTATGTGACAAGAAGAACGCTGACCAGCTTCCTCCTCACCGTCCATATGATTGTCCAATTGAATTATTGCCTGGAGCAGAGATACCTTTTGGTAAGATGTACCCCCTGACGGGGCCCGAGCTAAAGGCTTTAAAGGATTACATAGACGAAAATCTAGCCAAGGGCTTCATACGCCCCTCTTCATCTCCTGCAGGTGCACCCATCTTCTTTGTAAAGAAGAAAGATGGATCTCTGAGACCATGCGTAGACTATAGGGAACTCAATAAGGTTACTATTAGAAACCGTTATCTATTGCCTTTAATCCCTGAGTTATTGGAGAGAGTGAGACATGCCAAAATTTTTTCTAAACTAGATCTTCGTGGGGCCTATAACTTAGTCCGTATTAGACCTGGGGATGAATGGAAGACTGCATTCAGGTCACGCTATGGACACTTTGAATATTTAGTTATGCCTTTTGGTCTGAGTACCGCCCCAGCCACTTTCCAACACTTGGTGAATGACATCTTCAGGGATCTCCTAGATACATTCGTGGTAATTTATTTGGATGATATTCTAATTTTTTCTAACTCCACAGAGGAACATCATGGACATGTGAGAATGGTCTTGGAACGTCTAAGACAAAATCATCTTTACATCAAACTTGAAAAGTGTGAATTCCATAGGACCGAAATTCAATTTCTGGGGTATGTACTGTCTACACAAGGAATTAGTATGGATGGAAGCAAAACCCAAGCCATCAAGGATTGGCCAAGTCCTAGAAATGTGAAGGAGGTACAGCGCTTCATCGGGTTTGCCAACTTCTATAGACGTTTCATTAGAAATTTCTCTGAGGTAGTGTCACCTATCACTCAACTTACCCGGAAAGAGTCTAGGTTCTCCTGGACTCCCCAAGCCCAGGAAGCATTTTCCCGTCTAAAAGATAAATTTACCACTGCACCTATCCTAGTACATCCCAACCCCGAGCTT
The DNA here is from genome assembly GCA_033576555.1 of Oophaga sylvatica. Classification (NCBI taxonomy): domain Eukaryota; kingdom Metazoa; phylum Chordata; class Amphibia; order Anura; family Dendrobatidae; genus Oophaga; species Oophaga sylvatica. The sequence goes on from JARQOD010004623.1 coordinate 24,361, forward strand.
GCCTTCATAATAGAGGTGGATGCTTCAGACTGTGCCGTTGGAGCTATACTCTCTCAGAGAACAGGTGAGAAGAATGTCTTGCATCCCTGTGCCTTCTTTTCCCAGCAGTTGTCTTCGGCTGAGAGGAACTACGATGTGGGCAATAGAGAGTTGTTGGCCATTATTGCCGCCTTCAAAGAATGGAGACACCTTCTTCAGGGAGCTGCACAGCAAATAGTCATCCTGACAGACCATCGTAACCTTGAGTTTATCAGGTCGGCTAAGTGTCTGACTCCTCGCCAGGCTCGCTGGAATCTTTTCTTAAACCAATTTAATTTTATCATTTCTTATAGACCAGGATCGCGCAATGGAAAGGCTGATGCACTCTCTAGGATTTACTCAGCAGAGACACGTCCAATTACTCCTCCTAAGACTATTCTTCCTGACTCTAGATTCCTAGGAGTAATTCATAATCAAGACCTACTTAAGGACATCAAGGAAGCATACCATGCGGATTCCTTTTTGGCACAACCCCCAAGGGACGTAAGTCTTGTCTTTAAGAATGGTGTGTGGATTCAGGGACAACGCCTGTATATTCCTGAAACAGTCAGATTGAGAGTATTGCAACTCATTCACGATTCCAAGATAGCTGGGCATAGAGGAATTCTAAAGACACAGGAATTTATTTCTCGTTTCTTTTGGTGGCCCACTTGCAGGAAGGATGTTTTGAATTATGTCACTTCATGTGAGGTCTGTGCAAGATGCAAAACACCTCGCTCCTCACCAACTGGTCTGTTACAGCCTCTTCCCACCCCGTCCCGCCCGTGGGGATCCATTTCTATGGACTTCATTGTGGAGTTACCAACCTCTCAGGGAAAGAACACCATTTTAGTGGTGGTTGACCGTCTAACAAAGGCAGCTCATTTTATCCCTTGTGGCGGCTTACCCACTGCAAAACAGACATCAGATTTGATGATTAAAGATGTGTTTCGCTTACATGGAGTACCGGATGAGGTTATTTCGGATCGAGGGGTGCAATTCACTTCTAGGTTTTGGCAAAATTTCTGTGCAGCATTGGACATTAAAGTAAACCTTTCTTCTGCTTTTCATCCCCAGACTAATGGACAGACCGAACGAACCAATCAAACCCTGGAGCAGTATCTCCGCTGCTTTATCTGCCACCTACAGGATGATTGGGTGGATCTACTTCCATTAGCTGAGTTCTCGTATAACAACTCTCAGAGTGCCTCCACTAAACAGTCTCCTTTTTACTCTAATCTAGGTTATCATCCTAACATTCTACCACGATTTCCCATAGAAACGCCTTTACCAGCAGTGGCTGAAAGAATCACGTCTTTACAGAAGAATATGGATCTTCTAAAGGAAAATCTGGAATCGGCTCAAGAAAGGTAAAAGAAAGCAGCAGATAAATTTCGTAAACCTGCACCAGCTTTCAAGGTAGGAGACTTGGTCTGGCTGTCAACCAGAAATCTTAAGTTAAGGATTCCATCGTCTAAGTTGGGACATAAGTACATTGGACCCTATAAAATCAGTAAAATTATAAGTGCCGTTGCTTGTCGTCTTCAACTGCCCAGAACTATGAGAATCCACCCTGTCTTTCATGTATCCCTACTAAAGGCTGCAACACCCAATACGTTTCCTGGACGTTCTTCTCCTTGCCCTGACCCAGTGCTAGTCGATGGTCAGGAAGAATTTGTGGTGGAAAGGATTTTAGATTCCAGGTTGTATAGAAATCAGTTACAATATCTGACTAAATGGCAGGGCTACCCAGTGGAAGACAACTCATGGGAACCAGTCAATAACGTTAATGCTCCTCGCTTGCTCCGTCAGTTTCATCAGAGGTACCCACACAAGCCTGGTCTGAGGTCATCCGGAGGTTGTCCTTAAGGGGGAGTAATGTAAGGTTCTATGTATATATTCCTGAAACTCAGTTTGTTCGTCAGCCATTTTACTTTCTGTCTTTCTGTAGCTATCTTGCCCTCAGTCAAAATGGAGTTTCCAGCTTGCATGTTCCCGCCCTGATTCTCTCCTTTGCTTCTTAAGCAGCCACAGCTGAGCAATCAGTGCTTCAGAATCTAGCCTGCAGTGAACCTGTGACTTGACTCCTGTAAGCCTTGGACCTTGTACTCCAGCTATTCCTACTGAGGAACTCTGAAGCACTTGTGGACTCTGAACCCTGCTCTTTGAAAGACCCACGTTTGCATGGACTTACGGTAACAGAGAAGAAGATCCTGAATCTGTGTTGGAGAGTGATTTGCTGAGCTTAGTTTACTCTGGCCTGCTGTGTCTCCTGCTTCTGTGTCTGCAAACTGTGTGACTATTTCTGCCAACTTGTATGAAGTAATACAGGACTTTTCTATATCAAACCTGTGTCTCATGTATGTTCATCGCACCCAAGCACAAGACGCTATATGAACTGTACTACATACATTACACTTGGTTTACATAGAGTTAACCATGTATTTTCATGTAGTTTGATATCTGATTTGCACAAACAATTACATGAGTGTAAGTGTGCAAAATTTCACACCTGTAGGGGTTAATTAAAGGTGTAAATTCGTAGCAAAAAAGTCCTTTTTTTTTACAACGAATTTACACCTTTAATTAACCCCTACAGGTGTGAAATTTTGCACACATAGACTGATGTAATTGTTTGTGCAAATCAGATAGCAAACGACATGAAAAGACATGGTTAACCCTATGTACACCAAGTGTCATTTCATGTCGGGTGCTTCTGTCTTTTCACAGAAGCCGGCTTTACCCGGCAATTGAATCAGAGGATATTTTACTATGTAGAAGTGTATAAACATACATATATGTATATATATATATGTCACAATGACATGTATATATATATATATATGTATTCTATGTGTGTATATTTAGTGTTTACAAGGAAAGAATGGGGTTTTTTTAGTTCCGATATTTTGTTCCCATAGACTTACATTGGATTTCCGGTATCGGTATCGGGTATCGCAGATATTTTAATGGTATCGGCGATACCATTCCGATACTTTGGGATATCGGAAAGTATCGCTCAACTCTAGTTATGGATCTTAAATGTCCCTGGAAGAAGCAAACGAAAAGAAACAGGATTAAGAATCTCAATGATCTTATAAGGTCCAATGAACCTAGGCTTAAATTTAGGAGATGCTACTCTCATAGGAATATTCTTTGAGGACAACCAGACCAAGTCCCCCACTTTAAACCGAGGACCATCAGTCCTATGCCGGTTAGCAAACCGCTGGGCCTTCTCCTGAGAGAGGGACAACCTCTCCACTACCTGGTCCCAAATCTGTTGCATACGCTCCACAACAGAGTCAACACCTGGACAGACAGAAGCCTCCGTCTGTCCTGAAGAAAATCGAGGGTGAAACCCAGAATTACAGAAAAACAGAGACATCAAAGTGGCAGAGCTAGCCCTATTATTAAGAGCAAACTCAGCCAAAGGTAAAAAAGAGACCCAGTCATCCTGATCAGCAGACACAAAGCATCTAAGATAAGTCTCCAATGTCTGGTTTGTTCTCTCAGTTTGACCATTGGTCTGAGGATGAAATGCCGAGGAGAAAGACAATTGAACACCCAGTTTAGAACAAAAAGTCCTCCAAAATCTGGAAACAAACTGGACTCCTCTGTCAGACACAATGTTCTCAGGAATGCCGTGTAAACGAACCACGTGCTGAAGGAACAACGGCACCAATTCAGAGGAGGAAGGCAACTTAGGTAATGGCACAAGATGTATCATTTTGGAAAACCTATCACAAATTACCCAGATGGTGGTCATTCTCTGAGAAACAGGAAGGTCGGAAATGAAATCCATAGAGATATGGGTCCATGGTCTCTTGGGCACAGGCAATGGCATCAACAAACCACTAGAGCGAGAGCAAGGCTTGGAGCGAGAGCAAGTCCCGCAGGACTGCACAAATTCCCTGACATCACGAGACAAGGTAGGCCACCAAAAGGACCGACTAACCAAGTCTCTGGTACCAAAAATTCCGGGATGCCCAGCCAATGCGGAACAATGAATCTCAGACATCACACTCTTTTTCCACTGGTCCGGGACAAATAATTTTCCAACAGGGCAGCACTAGGGCCTATCCTCCTGATACCCCTCCAGAGCAAGTCTCAAATTGGGCGAGATGGCGGAAAGAACTACACCCTCTTTCAAAATAACAGAAGGATCAGATAACTCAGGAGAGTCCGCAAGGAAACTCCTCGAGAGGGCATCCGCCTTAACATTCTTAGTGCCAGGAAGAAAGGAAACCTCAAAATTAAAACGTGTGAAAAACAAGGCCCACCTGGCCTGTCTAGGATTGAGTCGCTTGGCAGATTCCAGATAGACCAGATTCTTATGGTCCGTAAGGACCACCACCTGATGTTTGGCTCCCTCCAGCCAATGTCTCCACTCTTCAAAAGCCCACTTCATGGCCAATAACTCCCGATTACCCACGTCATAATTACTTCAGTAGGAGAAAATTTTCGAGAGAAAAAGGCACAAGGGTTACTTTTAGAGGTCTCTGGATCTTTTTGGGACAAAACGGCACCTGCCCCAATTTCAGAGGCATCAACCTCCACCTGAAATGGCAGAGAAACATCAGGCTGCCGTAGAACAGGAGCAGAAGTGAATCTCTGCTTAAGTTCCTGAAACGCAGAGACTGCCTCAGGAGGCCAATTCACCACATCAGAACCCTTTCTGGTCAAATCAGTTAATGGTTTAACAATAACCGAGAAATTACCAATAAATTTACGATAAAAATTGGCAAAACCCAAAAATCTCTGAAGAGCCTTTAATGAAGTAGGTTGGACCCAATCACAGATGGCCTGAACCTTGACCGGGTCCATTTCAATAACAGATGGGGACAAAATGAATCCCAGAAATGAGATCCTCTGTACGCCAAAAAGACACTTTGATCCCTTCACATACAGAGCATTCTCTCTCAAAATCTGGAACACAGTTCGAACATGTTTCACATGAGAGTCCCAGTCATTAGAAAAAATCAAGATATCATCCAAATAAACAATCAGAAATTTGTCCACAAAATCCCTGAAAATGTCATTCATGAAGGACTGGAAGACGGAAGGAGCATTAGTGAGCCCAAAGGGCATCACTAGGTACTCAAAATGCCCTTCAGGGGTATTGAATGCCGTCTTCCATTCATCCCCGTGCTTAATGCGAATAAGGTTATACGCCCCCCTGAGGTCAAGCTTGGTAAACCAAGTAGCGTTTTTCACCCTGGAAAACAGGTCAGAAATCAAGGGTAACGGGTATTGATATTTCACAGTAATATTGTTCAAGAGACGATAATCAATACACGGCCTTAATGAACCATCTTTTTTGGCCACAAAGAAAAAACTGGCACCTAAGGGTGAAGAGGATGGTCTGATATGACCCTTCTCCAATGATTCCTTGATATAAGACCGCATAGCGTCATGTTCAGGTACAGACAAGTTAAAAAGGCGACCTTTAGGGAATTTACTACCCGCACTAATTCAATAGCGCAGTCATAGCTCCTATGGGGAGGCAAGGATGCAGATTTACTTTCGCTAAACACATCAGAAAAATCAATCAAAAAGTCAGGAACATCCTGAGCCTGGGGGAGGCAGAAAAAACAGGAGTGTTGGTATTAACACATTGGCAGCCCCAACTGGTTACAGACACAGATTTCCAATCCAAAACAGGATTATGAGACTGTAACCAAGGGAAACCCAGCACGATAATGTCATGCAGATTATACAGAACCAAAAATTTGCAGCACTCCTGGTGATCAGGTTCAACCCTCATTATCACCTGAGTAGAAAACTGGGGTTTATTCTCAGCCAAAGGGGTAGAATCGATCCCCAGATAGGGGAATAGACTTCTGTAGGGGTATCAAGGGAAACCCACAACGTTTAGCAAAATCATAATCCATCAGGTTAATAGCTGCTCCAGAATCAACGAAAGCCTGAGCAGAAAATGAGGACAGAGAGCATATCAGAGTGACAGTTAATAAAAACTTAGTCTGAACACTACCCAAGACAACTGAGCGTGCAAAACGTCTTCCCCGCTTAGGGCAGACTGAAATAGCATGAGAGGCATCACCACAGTAGAAACATAACCCATTGCGCTTTCGAAACTCATGACGCTGTGCCCCAGACACCACTCTATCACACTGCATGGGTTCAGAAGCTGGTTCACAAGGCAACACCATTCCACGCATACTTCTCCGCTCACGCAAACGTCTGTCAATTTGAATCGCTAATGACATAGAATCATTGAGACCAGAGGGGACAGGGAATCCCACCATAACATCCTTTACATTATCTGACAGACCCTTCCGGAAAAGGGCTGCCAAAGCGTCGTCATTCCATTTGGTCAGGACTGCCCACCTACGGAATCTCTGACAGTATAACTCAGCGTCATAAGGCCCCTGATTTAATGCCAACAAGGCTTTTTCAGCTTGATCAGTGACATTAGGCTCATCGTACAATAACCCCAAAGCCTGAAAAAATGCATCAACATCACTCAAAACAGGATCCCCAGGTGTCAGGGCAAAAGCCCAATCCTGAGGATCGCAGCGCAGGAGAGAGATGATAATTTGAACCTGCTGGCTGCGTTCCCTGAGGACTTAGATTTTAAGGCAAAAAACAATTTACAATTATTTTTGAAATTCTGAAACTTAGCTCGATCCCCCAAAAAACAAATCTGGCATGGGGATCCTAGGTTCCACAACAGGCAACCTAGCAAGATATGCAGCAATACTCTGAACCTCAGTGGCAAGCTGATCCACACGGCCAGACAACCGTGCAAACTCCATTGAGAGAAAAGATCCTCCCCAGCACCCAGAGATACAGAGGGAAAAAAAAAATGCAACAAACAGAAAAATATCTCTGACAACTCTGACAACCTTTTTTCTTTCACAATATTTTTTCCCTTCTGTGAGTACCATCACAATTTTCAATTTTTGGGCCGGTGATACTGTTATGTTTCGGTAGCTGAGGAGTGCAGGTAAAAAAGGCAATACACCAGAGCAGTTGGAATCTATGAGATTGCAGTACTCTGACTAACCACCACAACTAGAGGCAGCCGTGAAGCGTTCCTACGTTGGTCCTAGACGCCTCGTCACAGCCTGAGAAACTAACTACACCTAAAGATAGAAATAGGAAAGCTATCTGCCCCGGAGCAGAACCCCAAAGATAATAGAAAGCCCCCAAACAAGTAATGACGGTTAGACAAGAAGAAATACTGACACAGAAAGAAAATAGTATGAGCAAACGCTGGGGCCAAACTAACTAAATAGAAAAGGATAGGAAGGGTACTTACTGCAATCCCAGAAAACCCTGAAAAGCACCAACTCTACTAATTTCAAAATCACCTGAGATCACACGACCTCTACCACCTAAATTAGTTCTCTGGTGTAACAAAATCAAAACAGCAGCCACTGAAAAAACTGGAAAAAGCAAAAGTACAAACATCAGTGGCTGAACTAAACTGAGAGGGCAAAAGCCCCCGGAGTGGACCCAGAAGGCCCCCACAGAAGTGCAGGACAAAATGCAAAAATATAGTACAAAAACAAAAGAAGAAAATGTCTTATCTGTTAGCAGGAGATGCAGACACGACACAGCAGGCTACAAGGTAAACAGGAATGAAGGATTCAGACCAGAACAATTGATCACCGGCAACCCTGATGGGAAGGTGACTCCCTTATATAAGACCAGTCAGTAACACCTGATTCCCAGTCCTCACAATCTTCACTGAACAGACCAGTACCGCTTGTAACCACCAGAGGGAGTCTCTGCTCAGAACTCATCTCAAACCCATTCACAACAGGGGAATGATCATTTACAAAACAAAATGTTATCCCCAACAAATAGTAGCGCAACGACTCCAGTGCCCACTTTATCGCCAGGCACTCTCTCTCTACAATGCTGTCTCTGTTTTTTGATGGAGTAAGTTTTCGACTCATGAAACTAATGGGATGCTCCTCCCCGTTAAGCTCCAGTCCTGAGACAACACGGCACCCATACCTACCTCTGACGCATCAGTCTGGACAATGAATTCTCTTTTGAACTCGGGTGTGCTCAAAACTGGTGACCCACACAGTGCCCCTTTTATTGCCCCTGTTGATGACCCCTTGCTGATTTATTAACCGGCTACACCAGATCCATGGGTATTCTCTCAAACTGGACCTCTAAAATTTTTAATGGCACCAAGGGACTCACTAAATGAGGCTGAGGACTGTGTACCTGGCGCATACGACAAGAGTTACAATACCGTTTAACTTCTTGATAGACCCCCTGCCAGTAAAACCGTTGTATAATTCTGTGTAGGTTTTCTTTTGGCACAAATGTCACCCTAGTACATGCGCATGCGCTAAGTCCATTACCAACCTCCGATATGACTGCGGTAGCAGCAATTGTTAAAAAATTTCAACATGTATTTTATAAACCTGATACAGCAAATCTTGGTTCAGCTCTAATTGTTGAAATACTGTAGCTGCCCCGGGGTGTTGGGGTTCCCCATTGACAACCAGTAAATTTTCACGGGCTAGACTCAACGTAGGGGCCGCGGAGTTGCGCCTTAACAAATTTGTCCCTGTCACATTTAAGTATTACAATTCAGGTCCCGGTGTCAAATCTTCCATCTCCCCAACTAACACTTGATAGGAGAGGGGTTTTCCTACTCCACCGAAGGCAAAGGTAATACTGCCCACTGCACACATGTGTTATGCATAGTGAGACTGATAGTAGCCAACAAAGTAGCAAACAAAGGCCACTTGTGATCGCCCTATCAGCATAGGACCAATGCTACTCAAAAGATCTGCCATGATCCTGGACCAAATCTTGATATAATGGTCAATGAGTGAGAATGTACGATAGGATCCAGGCAGATGTGAATGTTTGTTTGGTTTTAGTAGCAACTTCATGTGTGACATGTTTGAATGGCTGGGCAACCCTCCTGTCTCCAATATATGATTGAAGGTGCGTACCAATGTGGACGGGATATCCTCACTCAATAATTTAAATAATTTGGCTGTAAACCCGTCAGGTCCTGGAGCTTTCCCGTATTTAAAGTAACTTATCGCCGCTGTCACTTCCGTCACCTCAATTTGTTTTTTTAAAAGGAGAAGCTGATAGTTTGTGATGGATGGTAACCGTATTCCATCTACAAAGGTGTTACCCTCCGCACTATCCGTATGTTCCACCTTATATAAGTCTGAGTAGTATTCTTGTAAAATGGTGTTTATGGTTCGAGGGTCTGTGTTCATGATCCCATGTTTATTCGTTAACGCTGTAATATGTTGATGACGAATGTGATTTCCTTTCGCTAGTCGTGATAATAGTCTCCCTCATTTGCTACCATAACGATATACATCGGCTCTATAATTGTTATTACTGCTTGTCTCTCGTCGATATATCCATACGTGTAAGTCAGCCTTAGCCTGCTTACATCTATTTTTAACCTGTGTTGATGAACTTGTCTTGTTTGCCATGTACTATCGCGTAATATCCTGCTAGCCTGCAAGTAGTTTGTCGCGATCTTCTTTTTTAGCGTTGTCTGATAACCTATTAGTTTCCCGCGCATTACTCCCTTCCCTGCTGCCCATAAAAGTTCCGGCCTATCCCTAGTATCTCCATTATCCCTTACATATTAAAAACACCATTGCTTCACGTGATGTCGAAACTTCTCATCCATTAACAAATAGGTCGGGAAGCGCCAAGTTTGGTTTGGCCCCATCTGCACCATATCTGGCAGGGTCACTGATACGGGCGCGTGGTCATATTTAGCTACGTTGTGCACATCTGCCTCTTCCACTCCCTTTAATAGCTCGTGTGCTAGCAATATATAATCTATTCTGGACCAAGAGTCATGTGGCGCTGAATAGAATGAATATTCACTGCCAACTGGGTTCAGGTGTGTCAAAATGTCTACAAAGTTACTCGTGTCTAGCAAGGGTTATTATAAACGTGTGTCATGTGATCGCACATTCATTCGCATCGACCTACAGTTCTTCACTGTTTAGATTCACCATATTTAAGTCACCACCGTGGGTGGTTTTAATGCTCTCCTATCGGCCTGATATGCTTGGATACCTGGGATAAATTCAGGAACGTCTCCAAACTCCCTACTCACATGTCAGCGCAGGAACCGTAAGAGGGAACGTGCTTGTTTTGTTGCGCATAGGTGGAGTTTTATACAGTAAATTATTACTGCTGTCTTATTTTTTGCGTCCCAAGGGCAGAATAAGTCTGCGTAACGTTACATTTTACAGACACTCATATAATAGACACACGCTACCCTAACCGTGACACAAGGAAGGTATTGTTGCCGGATAAAGCCGCCATTTTAGCGTCACTGTGCTGTTAATTCAGTTTGGGACAGAACGCTGCTCTGCTGACTCTGAGGGACAGTTAGAGATTGCGATTTTGTGTACTGTGCTTTAGGCAGGCTACTTTACCAACCGCTGTGTACATCTTCCTTTTGCCTTGCAGTGTTTTTTTCACAGGTCTGCAAGGTGTGTGTGTGAGTGCAGGTGACGCGCTGCAGTTTGCTCGGCATACAACGCTGTATGTAGGCATCTGCACATGTCACTCTCACACTCTTTTTTTTTTTTCTTTAGTGTAATTCTTGCTGCTCAATTCAATTTAAATTATAGTGTGACGTGCTTCCATCCGTATCCAATACATTGGTTGAAAACACTGTAGAAGGACACAAAAAGCCCTTTCACAGCTAAGAGTTGTGTTCACTGTAGTCTGAGATTTTAATTTATTCAATTTTGATCACGCTCAAGTTACTTCTTCAAGCAATGCTGCTTGTACTCTGCTGAGCGTGTCTTACTGCCTCATCCTTGTCATTTTTCTCTAATTGGTGTACATGTACATCAAAGTAGTCTTCATTTTGATCGAAATCCAAGCAGGTACCCGGACACTGTATGGCTGCTTTTATACGGTGGACTGGCTCCAACATTCAATAACACTTAAGATGCAATCGGGCACCTTGTCAAGGCCCAATCCTCTTCTCCCTCTGATATAATAATAATAATAATAATAATAATAATAATCTTTATTTATATAGCGCCAACATATTCCGCAGCGCTTTACACTTTAACAGTTTCAAAACACAAGTCATAGGTAACAACGTTAACAATACAATAATTAAAGTAAAATAAGCCGACCCTGCTCGTGAGAGCTTACAATCTACAATGAGGTGGGGGAGATACAAAGTACAGGTGTGTATATATAATGGTGCATTTCCAATGATGGTCCAGCCATCTTGAGGGAGTGAGGCATGGATGGAGATAGTGAATGGGCTCCACATACACACTTAAACATAGAACGACTTTGGTTATTGAATGTGATAGGCCACTCTGAACAAATGTGTTTTGAGGAGCGCCTGAAACAGGCAAATTGTGGATAGTCCTAATTTCTTGTGGTAGAGCATTCAAGAGGATTTGCGCAGCGCGGGAGAAGTCTTGTAGTCGGGAGTGGGAGGTACGGATTACTGCAGAGGTTAGTCGAAAGTCATTTGCAGAGCGCAGCAGTCGGTTAGGCCGATAGATAGAAATGAGGGAGGAGATGTAGGGGGGTGCTGCACTGTGGAGAGCTTTGTGGGTGAGAACCAGTACTTTGAATTGGATCCTATAATGAATGTGCAGCCAGTGTAAGGACTGGCGAAGAGCGGACGCGTCCGAGTACCGATTAGCCAGATGGATGACCCTGGCTGCTGCATTAAGGATGGACTGGAGAGGGGATAGTCGAGTAATGGGGAGGCCAAGTAATAGAGCATTGCAGTAGTCCAGGCGGGAGTGGATCAATGCTACAGTGAGGGTTTTTGTTGTTTCCATGGTGAGAAAAGGGCGGATTCTAGAGATGTTCTTTAGGTGTGTAGACGGCAAATATCTAACAAACAGGTCATGCTGGAGAGACTTGCACCTACTGCCACTCAGGGTCTTCAGCTCCTTTGTGAGAAACTAATGTTTGGCCAGCCAGTATATCAAATAAAGTTCATGAGAAATGGGAACTGTGGTTGGCTTCACTTTTGGTACTGGCTGGGTGCTAATACCAAACCATGGTGTGGCATTCAATGGATATTCCTGGCTGGTTGGAGACAAGCTCATTCCCACAGAAAAGTACCTGAAAGCTAAGGAGATGGTGGCCTCTCTCAACATGAAGGCGTTTGCTTGTTGTCTAGGAGACCGACCACCCCTGCTGTGTACCTTGTCAACGTTGTGTTGAAGCTTGCAAGGATTAAGAGGTTACAGTGGTAAGTCTGGTTTTTACTAAAGATCCTGCTGTGTATTATAGTTTTTATGTTTTTAAAAAAATTTATCTTAGGAATGTTAAATAAATTTGTTATTTTTTTGGTTAAATACAATGTATGTTATGAATGTTAAATAATTTTTTTTTGGTTTGTTATAAAATAAAATGTATGTTATGAATGTTAAATAACTTTTTTTTTTTTCAGGTATTTGATCTACCGTAGCTAGTTGCTGATCGTTGACTCTACACCCCTCTCCCCAGAATGTTACTCGGGTTATGGGGAGAAAATCACCGCTATTCCAGACTGATTTAATGTTAATGTGTCTGGCTCTTACACAGCACACAGCACTTGATGTTAGTTTATCTTTTTCCTAAATTATTTGTTACACTGCCCTTCTCACATTTTATTTTCACTTTTTTTTTAAGCACAAGTTTTTTTACACTTCCTTGTTCTGTAAGTAGGCTTAATGGTTAAATGTTTTATACTAGATGTAAATATGTAACATGTAAATTTTAGATTAAGATTTTGCAAATTATTAGGTCCACACCATCAGGCTCTTTCGTCCCCTCTCCCTCAGAGTAGCGGTAATATATCGGACCCCAGGCTCGCCCACACAGTTCCTTGACCACTCTCTGCCTGGCTGCCGCACTTTCATGTCCTCAGAAGTACCAACCCTTATCCTTGGAGACTTCAACATCCCCATTAACAGCCCTACTTCCACACTCAAAACACATTTGTTCAGAGCGGCCTATCACATTCACTAATCAAAGTCATTCTATGTGTAACTGTGTGTGTGTGTGTAGCCCATTCACTATCTCCATCCATCCCTCACTCCCTGAAAATGGCTGGACCATCATTGTAAATACACCATTGTATATAAACAACTGTACTTTGGAGCTCCCCCTCCTCATTGTAGATTGTAAGGTCTCACGAGCAGGGGCGGCTTATATTGCTTTAATTATTGTATTGTAACGTTGTCACTTATGACTTGTGTTATGAAACTGTTAAACTGTACAGCGCTGCGGAATCTGTTGGCGCTATATAAATAAAGATTATTATAGTAGAGGCCCACTCAGTAGTGGTGAAGTGAACGGCGCAAATTGCGAGTTGATTGCGACTGATGCAGCTGATACTCCATTACTGCTGGCTGCTGCTCACACAACCGCTCCAACATATGTAACGTGGAATTCCACCTGGTGGGTACGTCACATATGATGCGATGTTCAGGAAGGCAAAATCTGCGTTGCAGAGCTGCAAGGCGCGATCTGGCCATGGTGGAACGTCGCAAGTTAGCGCACTGTAGGCGGACCTTGTGCAGCAGTGAATCAAGATCCGGATAGTCCCTCAAAAAACTGTGGACGACAAAGTTTACCACATGTGCCAGACATGGTATGTGAGTGACGTTGCCTAGGCCCAGACCTGCCACCAGATTTGGCCATTGTCACACACTACCAAGCCTGGCTGGAGACTCGCTGGCAAAATACACATGTCGCTCTCTTGCTTTATGGCATTCCAGAGCTCCAGCGCTGTGTGGCTTTGATTCCCCATGGAAATTAATTTCAGGACGGCCTGTTGACGTTTGGCCACGTCTGTTCTCATATCGGTCAACAGGCTCGCTGTCTGGGTGTTATGTTTGACACCAATCTCTCCTTCACCTCCCATATACAATCTGTTGCCCGCTATTGCCGCCTACACCTAAAGAACATCTCTCCCGAATCCAAGACTTCTCCCGCACTGCGCCAATACTGTGGAATGCTGTACCCCAAGAAATTAGAACTATCCACAATTTGCATGTTATTGGGCGCTCACTCAAAACACATTTCTTCAAGGTCTTCCCTCTCCTAGTGTATCCTCACCCATCCCTGTAGACTCTGAGCCCTTGCGGGCAGGGTCCTCTCTCCTACTGTACTTGTGTGTGCCTTGTATTGCTCATGTTTACTGTACTTGTCTATACTTGCCCCTCTTCACATGTAAAGCGCCATGGAATAAATGGCGCTATAAAAATCTATAATAATAATAGCGGCCTATCACCTTCACTAATCAAAGTCATTCTATGTGTAAGTGTGTGTTTGTAGCCCATTCACTATCTCCATCCATCCCTCACTCCCTCAAAATGGCTGGGCCATCATTCTAAATACACCATTGTATATAAACACCTGTACTTTGTATCTCCCCCACATATTTGTAAATTGTAAGCTCTCACAAGCGTGTGCGGATTATATTGCTTTCATTATTGTATTGGTAACGTTGTTACTTATGACTTGTGTTCGGAAACTGTTAAACTGTAAAGCGCTGCGTAATCTGTTGGCGCTATATAACTAAAGATTCTTATTAAGCGTTCACGGGTCCATGTGGAGGTAGACCGTGACGGCTCCAGCAACAATGTTTCTGAGGAACTGGAGAAGGAGGAGTCAATGTGTACAGACTTGATTCCCGCAATCCTTGTAGTTGCCTGAACACGTACAGCGCCACTCGCAAGATCTGTACCCGCTACACAACATTGACCCAATGGGCAGTAAGGGAAAGGTATCGTCCCTGGCCATGGGTACTGGTCCACGCAGCGGTGGTCAGGTGGACATTGCTACTGACGGAGTTTAGTAGCGCATGTTTAATTTTAACCTCAACAACATGGTTTTGCAGACCAGGGACGGCTTGCCTGCTGAAATAAAATCAGCTTGGCACATTGTATTGTGGGACTGCTAATGCCATTAAGTTCCGTAAACTGTCAGTCTCCACCAGCCTGAATGACAGCATTTCAAGGGACAGGAGTTTTGCAATGCCAGCATTCAGAGCCTGTGGTCGTGGATGGTTTGCCGAGATTGGGCCTACACCCGATACGCCACAACCTGACACCCACAGATAAACAAGCCATAAAATCTCTGAAAGATAACCCCAACATTATTATTAAACAAGCAGATAAGGGGGGTGCTATCGTTATTATGAATAAGACCCAATCTATTGCCGAAATTCATAGACAACTGTCAGTTAACCTAACCTACAGACAACTAAATTGTGACCCTACATTTTACATCTGTCAAAAAATTGATTGTATCCTGACAAAACATCTTTAATTGATCACCATAGACTGTAAGACTTGACATTCCTTAATATTCAATACCCCATCACCCCTGTTTTCTACACACTCACAAAAATCAACAAAAAACTACATTATCCACCCGCATACCCTAGAGGGATAATTCTCCGTGTTCTACAGTATCACCCAAATGTTTAACATGTTGCCTAATTCCTATGTATATATATTCTTCACCCTATGTATATATTGTATATATTATACATTGTCATTGACTGTAAATTTTTCTATCTCTTCCAGCGACTATTTGATAAAGGCCACTGCGTTGCCCAAAACGTCAGTCAGTCGTCTCATAGCTATTTTCTTTTTTCACATCAAGTGTGCAATAAAAATTTCAAATTTAACCATGACATATGCAGTTAAACTTGTGCTGTGATTCTCTATAGACTGTACATCTTCAGTGTGTCTTTGTAACTCAACTACGTGTTTTCTACGCACTATTTTAGACATATTTGTGGTATTGAGGTTACTGACACTTTACCTCTTTTTACTTTTTGATTACACAGCCTGCATTTGACATAGCAAATATCATCTGCAAGTGTGTTAAAAAAGGACCAAGCAGTGCAAGTCCTGGGAGCGTCCGTTTAGACTTTTGGAAGAGAAATCCGAACAGGTGCCAAAATGGAGGCTACAGGCAACAGAGTATGCAGCCTAACTCTCCCTCCTGTTTGTACCGTTGGGGCAATCGCTTCCTCAGAGCTGCTACCACCACCTTTCTGTTCCTCACGCCATGTTGGGTCTTGGACCTCATCATCTCCACTAACCTCTTACAACACCTGCTGCTGTTGGGTGGTCTGGCCACCACCATGCTCAACAGAAACTGGCACCTGAGTCTCATCATCATCAGATGCGTTCTGCGGTGTGCTGACCATCGGCACTGTCTCACCCGCCTCTTCAGATTCAGAGAGACACAGCTGTTGCGCATCACTGCATACTCCCTCTTCTTCACATTCCAGAATGCTGCTTGGCTGTGCCCCTGTTTGCAAACCAACAGATTCTGAGAACAGAAGCAGAGACTCAGCTGGCTCCTGTACAGAACTCTCTGACTGACTGGGCAATTTGGCAGGCGGTGAAGAGACAGATGGTTGATCAACAGTGCTGTGTTACTGAGAGGAGGTGGAAGCAATTGAAGTCGATGCATTGGACCCTGGGCTCCAACACCGCCAGTTGTTGTCTGTAAGAGCTGTTAGCACAGTCAACACTTGCTCCTGTGTTACTGGGGTTGAGTAATGGCAGCTGTTCCCCTGCTGTGTGTATGACAAAAAGTCATGCTGCCTCCACCCTGTCCTCCTCTCATCCCTGGGCTCCAACACCGCCAGTTGTTGCTCGTAAGTAATTGGCACGGGTACTGACTCATGCCCACCCTGTTTACAGCACCACAGCTGTTTCCCGGCAGTGTCAACGTAAATTAGCCTCCAATAAGTTGTCCTGCCATGTTGCTTTCCGGTTATCCGACTCTATGGTGCCTGCAGTTCAGGTGATTCCTATGTGTGCTGTGGGATATGTAAATAAAGGCTCTTTCCGTTGTGAAAATAGGACAAGCACCCACTCTAGGACTGTGTGATTTGGTAACTGCAGACAGCTTGCGGCCTGTCAACTTACATTTTCATGGGTGCCTTATGGTACACGTCCGAGTTCCAGTACCGTTAGCTGGTTCTCCACAGTGCCTTTGGCCTAGGTGCCTCCATCTCGGTATCCGAGTTCCAGCAACATCTGCTGGTCCTTGGTAGTGCTTTGGAGCACAGGTACCTCCTGCTTAGTAACCGTGTCCCAGTAACGTCAGCTGGTCCTCGGTTGTGCCATTGGCTCTTTTCCTTCTGCTGCCCCTCCGGGTTCCAGCACAGTCAGCTGGTCCTCGTTACTTGCATTGGCTCTTGTACCTTCTGCTACCCGTCCGGGTTCCAGTACCGTCAGCTGGTTCTCCGCAGTGCCTTTGGCCTAGGTGCCTCCATCTCGGTATCCGAGTTCCAGCAACGTCTGCTGGTCCTTGGTAGTGCTTTGGAGCACAGGTACCTCCTGCTTAGTAACCGTGTCCCAGTAACGTCAGCTGGTCCTCGGTTGTGCCATTGGCTCTTTTCCTTCTGCTGCCCCTCCGGGTTCCAGCACAGTCAGCTGGTCCTCGTTACTTGCATTGGCTCTTGTACCTTCTGCTACCCGTCCGGGTTCCAGTACCGTCAGCTGGTTCTCCGCAGTGCCTTTGGCCTAGGTGCCTCCATCTCGGTATCCGAGTTCCAGCAACGTCTGCTGGTCCTTGGTAGTGCTTTGGAGCACAGGTACCTCCTGCTTAGTAACCGTGTCCCAGTAACGTCAGCTGGTCCTCGGTTGTGCCATTGGCTCTTTTCCTTCTGCTGCCCCTCCGGGTTCCAGCACAGTCAGCTGGTCCTCGTTACTTGCATTGGCTCTTGTACCTTCTGCTACCCGTCCGGGTTCCAGTACCGTCAGCTGGTTCTCCGCAGTGCCTTTGGCCTAGGTGCCTCCATCTCGGTATCCGAGTTCCAGCAACGTCTGCTGGTCCTTGGTAGTGCTTTGGAGCACAGGTACCTCCTGCTTAGTAACCGTGTCCCAGTAACGTCAGCTGGGCCTCGGTTGTGCCATTGGCTCTTTTCCTTCTGCTGCCCCTCCGGGTTCCAGCACAGTCAGCTGGTCCTTGTTACTTGCATTGGCTCTTGTACCTTCTGCTACCCGTCCGGGTTCCAGTACCGTCAGCTGGTTCTCCGCAGTGCCTTTGGCCTAGGTGCCTCCATCTCGGTATCCGAGTTCCAGCAACGTCTGCTGGTCCTTGGTAGTGCTTTGGAGCACAGGTACCTCCTGCTTAGTAACCGTGTCCCAGTAACGTCAGCTGGTCCTCGGTTGTGCCATTGGCTCTTTTCCTTCTGCTGCCCCTCCGGGTTCCAGCACAGTCAGCTGGTCCTCGTTACTTGCATTGGCTCTTGTACCTTATGCTACCCGTCCGGGTTCCAGTAACGTCAACTGGTTCTCGGAAGTTAGACGACCCTAAAGACCACCCCGAAGAAGATGACGACCCCAAGGACGACGAGCATCAAGCCAACCAGCCTGAACACCATCACAAAGAAGAAATATAAGATTACCCAGAAGAAGATCACCAACAGGAAAAAGAAGGTTACGACAAACTACAAGATACAGAACAAGAGACAGAAGAACAATAAGCAGAAGATCAAAAAGCAGAAGAACATGAAGTATAAGATCAAAATGAAGAGCAAAATATATGCTCTAAATTATAAGCAGAAGAAGACTAAGCAGTGTATGGGGGTGAGTCCGTTCCTCCTCGTGGTGCCCCTGGAAAATGCCTGATGCTGCAGGCTAAACTGAACACGGACAAATACTGTTGTAATTTAAATCTTTTATGACAGCAAGAACGGAAGGATGAAAAATTCATACTTTGACAGATTACAAGTACAGGAATCTCTGTCACAAATAAGAATATGATGAAGAAGATGAGGAGGAAGAAGATGAAAATGTAGAATATGAAGAAGAATAATAGTTTAATAAGAACAATATGAGTAATGTTAACAAAAAGATGAATAACAAGAAGTTTACGAAGAAGATAAAGAAGGTGAAGATGAAGAATAATTTTATGACAAAGATGATGCAACATAGTCAATTTCTTCGTCAATCCAAACGTATTTCCAAAAAAAAAATATTAATGCTATTCCATTGGATTGGGTTAAACATCTATGCCTTTAATGTCTCCTCAACCTCCCCCAATACATTCTACATTACTCTTTGTTGTTTTCCTTCATGTAAAATTAACCAACAAGGCAAGAATGGGTTTTTTTTAATTCCGATATTTTGTTCCCATAGACTTACATTGGATTTCCGGTATCGGTATCGGGTATCGCCGATATTTTTGGGGTATCGGCGATACCATTCCGATTCCGATACTTTTGGATATCGGAAAGTATCGCTCAACTCTAATTCTGAGGAATAATAATTTTTTTTTTTTTTTTTTTTTTACGTGATTTCAGTGTCTGGAGAGACAGCAAGCAGAGATATAAGGGAGGGGGGAAGTGCTGGCAGCAGCCAGCTGACATTCCAGAGGGCGGTAGGAAAAAAGCCTACGCTACCAGACAAAACCTTTGTTTTTTATCATTTTACAATCAGTTTTTTTCCACCTCTTTTCTGTTTTTTTAATTAGCTGTTTTAGTAACAAGGGTTGTTTTTCAGAGTTTTATGATTAATACGGTTTTTCTTTTCTCCCCTTTTTTGGTGAATTTATTTATTTTTTTCTTTTTCTAGAGTTTTTTACTAAATCTAACTTTTGTTTTTAAAGTTTTCTTTTAAGTACATTTTTAAATAATTTTGGAGAGTTAATCAATTTATTTTAGAGTTTTTTCTCCAATAGTGTTGAGCGATATTGCTCGATATCTAAAAATATCGTATCGAAATTGTATCGCCGATAGCACTAAATATCGTCGATATCCGATTTCGATAACGGAAGTCCCATGTAAGTCTATGGGAACAAAATATCGCAACAAAAAAAACCCTTTCTTTCGTTGTAAACACAAAATATACACACATAGAATACATATATATATATACATGTCATTGTGACATATATATACATATATTTATAGTTTATACACTTCTACATAGTAAAATCGACTCTAATTCAATTGCCGGGTAAAGACGTGACATACCCCATAGAAGTCGACGGGCTCGGTGCCGAGTACCCCGAAAACCTCTGGCTCTGTGCGACTCAACTTGGGCGTCACGAACAGGATTCTGTAGCTCGCTATAAGCGAGTCCTGTGTGCCTGAATTGCACTGGTTTTGTGCTTGAGAATTGCTAAAATCATCAGAGAATGTATTTGCCATTTTTCCGCCATATCTGCGTCACGACGAGGCACTGGTGAAGAAGAAGGGCGTGCTCTTCGTGGGTGTCACTCACTCAGTGGCGTGAAAACGATGGCCGCCCACTGTAAATGGTACTGCAATGTAACATCGTGCCCCACAGCTCTGGAGTTCCGCCTCCTCATCCTCCTCAGTGGGCGGAAACTAACACGAAGGTCCCGCCTCCCTACAAAAGAGGGGCCCTCTCCAGATATGACACATGTGACTTGGCAGAGATGGCTAATGGACACGACGAGCAGAAGTGGGAAGGGATGGAGCAGTCAGAGCTCTCCCCCCACGGAAGCGACCCGATCGCCACAGAATCACCGTTGGGCACCCGGCCTGTAAACCCTCCTACGCTGCAAGAAGCGGCGGATACCCTAAGAGGCCTGGCCCGGCACCGGGAGGAGGTCGCCAGGATGGAAGCCAGCTGGCGTGCCCTAAAAATAAACTTGGAGCGGCGCCAATCCCTCTTACCTGAAGTGTCTGTACCGGAAGGTGAGGCACCCGTTCTAGTAGAGGAGTCCTTGCAATGTGATCCGGTTGACGTTGTCGCAGTGGAGGCACCCGTTCCTGCAAAAACCGCAGCACCGTCAGCAGCACCCCAGATCCCGCTGTCTGCCCCCGTCGCTGAGACAGAAGAAGCGACACCCGTCCTCATGGAGGAGGCCGCGCAGGCACCAGAGCACTACCTGCCTGTACCGGAGCCCCGACTGTCATCTGATTTAGAGCCGTCTGCTTCCTCCGCAGGGGAGCGCCGCCAGGACTGGGGGGCGACAGGAGAGCTGCCGCAAACCGGATACTGTAAGCTGCAGTGGAGTGGTGGAGACATGGAGCAACTGGTGGAGGAGAATTACAACCGGCGTCAGGAGGAAGAGTGGAGACGTTGGGAGCGGGAAGCAGAGCGACAAAGGGAGCAGCGAGAAACCCTAAAACTTCGCCAACGTCACCTGGAGAAGGACCGGGCAGATAAGGACCGGATGAGAAAGGATAAAGGAACCCTGAGTGAGCCGCGGCGTAAGGGTGCAGTACGGAGCTTTAAATTGAAAGGTGGTTGGGGCTTCATCAAGGAGCCTGGACTTTATTTAGAAGTCTTTGTGACCCGGCGGGACGTGGAGGCTCACCTCCCAGAAGGACACCCGGGGAGGACCTGTTGCCAGGAGACTTGGTGACTTACACCCGACACTGGGGTTACAATGGGTGGTACGCCCTAAATGTTACCAGGTGCGACCCCTACTCCCCAGTGTGTCAGGAACCTGTGAGACCCTCGAAGCCTTCAGCCTCCCACATCCAGGCCTCTGCAAAAGTGCCCACCCCACGCCGTAAATCTCCCCAGCCTCCCTCAGTGGTCTCCTCAGCAGCCCCAGCTATGGACATGATAAGTATAGCTGGCCCGTACCCGGCGCCTGTTAGGCACCCTGGGGTTCGTACAGTCCGGGACATAGGGCTCCAGACCCGGAGGGAGATGAAAGAGGTGGCCACACAGACCCAGATAGCGGGTCACGACGTCACTGTACAGGCCACACGACGTCATCAGGTCCTGGTGGTCCTTGGTGCCTCGGATGTTTGGCAATCTCAAGAAGAGTACCAGGTGGTACCTGGAAGAGGCCAGCCAAAGAAGTCTAAATAACCCGGACAGGGTCCCTGTATGTAAATAGTTAACTTGTTTATGTACCCGGATGGGTGAATGTTCCTAAAAAAGTTTTTTCTTTTAATAAAAAAAAAAAAAACACAGTTTTCATTTCTTTTATTACTATCTCATCCTGCGACGCCATCGATCTCCTGTAAAAAAATGAAAAAAAAAAGTATACCACCTGACCGACGCAGTCCATAGTAACGAGTGTCCCACGACGACCAGCTCTGCTACATCAGAATGACAGGCAGAGCCTGTCATCCCGGCGCAGCACAGCTGATTACCTGCTTCCCCGGCGGTGACGTCATCGGACTGACTGCTTTACGGCCGGGATTACCCTGCAGTCACTGCAGTTATCGCGAAAAACTGCATGTGACCGCCAGGGAGAAGATAATGGTGGCCATAAAGCAGTCCAGGACGTGACCGCCGGAGATCTTCTGCCAGGTAAGTGCCGCTGACTCCTGACAGACCCGACCGACGGACACTCACAGTGACAGTGACAAATCCGATTCCGGTATTCGATAAGACGAAAATATCGAAACGAATTATCGAAAGGCCGATAGAGCTAATATCGGCCGATAGCCGATATTTGCATTATCGTATCGCTCAACACTATTCTCCAACCATTTTTTTTTCTTTCTCCTTTACCAGCCTGCTTTAGACCAAGGTCACTCCATAGATAAGGAGAATTACAGGCTGAGGGAGAGAGCACACACAAACTACGCAGCGGTTTGACTAGCTCCTCCCGTCGGGCATTCGGTGAGGACGCACAAGAACCAGAGTGCAGCAGTTTTCAGATTTTTAAATCACCTTTGTTGAATAGGTTTTTGGAATAGACACAGTACGTGAGAATCGAAGGGCTAGGCATGTGAATAGAAGGTCAGAGTACGTGAGAAGCAAATAGACAGGCAGCCTTTACGCTGCATAATGAAATGTTTTTTTTTTTTTCTTGTTTTTGGTTATTTGAAAGGTAACGGGAAAGTTTGTTAATAGATTACCATCTGCTATAAAAGACCAGTGGTGCATCGTGTAGAAGGTACAGCAAGTTAATTTGAACGGACCAGGAAGTGATTTTTTATGTGAATAAGATTGAAAAGGTGTTAAATCGTCTGTGAGAAAAAGATCACTGACATGTCACAAGAGCAGAATTCAGAGTCACACACATCACATGTCCATCATGTGGAGACACGGGACAGGTGTAGGCTGCTCTCATTGAGTAAGGAGCCTTGTACAGGGAAAAACGCTCCCCGCCTCTCTCCACAGGGAGAAGGCATTTTTGTTTCAACCATCCCTCTCAAGAGTCACAGGGGGACACCCTCTCCTTTTTCTTCTCTCAGTCCCTTTCTCCTTCAGACTTTTCTCCTCTTTCCTCGCTGCCATCCCTCTCATTCCTTCTTTCCCCTCCCTCACATCTCTGACACATCCATTTTCTTAATCTTCCTCTTCTTCTATCTCTTCCTCTCCAACTCTCAAATCTTCTTCTTCATCTTCTTCTACTTCTCCCCCTCCATCTTTCTTCTCTCTCTCTCCTCCATCTTTCTCTCTTTTCCCCCTTTCACTCTTCTCTCCCTCCCCTCTTTCCTTTTCCTCCCTTTCTCCTTCCACACCACACCCACCTGCTCATGCTTGCTCTTCTCCTTCCTCCTCCTCTCAGGCACACTCCACGTCTTCTTCACCCTCCCCTCCATCTCTCTCCCCTCCTCTTTCTCTCGCTCCTCCCTCACACCTCCCTTCTCTTCCTCTTTTTTTCTACTTCGTTATCAACTGGGTCAACGCCCAATCCAAGCAATGTGGTGTCCCTGTATTCAGTGTCTCCAGCACAGGGCACCCTGTCTATCCCAAGCACAGTACAAACATTGCCAGTCATTATATCAGGAGAAGAAAGTGCAAATCTCCCTACACAAAACGCTACATGTAGCCCCCAGACACAACAGCCCACAGCTAGGGCTTCACAGGGGGGTGGTATAGCTACAGGGCTGATAGCATGGAACCATGACACTGATCCACCGCAGCCTCAGCAAGGAAGTGGGAAATCCCCATGCAGCAAGACAACTTTAAAGCCCAAATCTCACCCAGTGTATACACCAAGTACACCATGTCACTTCTTAGGGAAGAAAACACACAAGCACCAATAGAGCAGGGACAGGTAGAAGCACCATCCTATGAGCCCTTCATCCCAAGCCAGGTGATCAGTATGCTGCCAGACCCAGGGATACACCCCATGCCATTTTGCCAAAAAATGCAGCAGATCCAGCGAACGTATGCAGCAGCCTGGATTGATCTCTGGACCGTAATGGAAATAAAAGCAGGTGATGCATTCTGGCCAATTATGAGAGAACACTTCAAGCTTCCAACAGAGTTAGATGCGTATGCCTGGGAGACAGGACCAAAGCTAATTGAGCAACTCAGAGAATGGGCCAAAAGCAGACTGACAGGACAAACTCTTAGCCTACATGTCACGAGTCAAGACAAGACAGAGTCTGTGGAGAAGTTCCATGACAGAGTAATGCAAGTGTTTCAAGATTTGGGCCTCATTACCCATGATCAGACACACAGACAGATGTTGGCACAGGCTTTTGTGCATGGACTGAGAGAACCAATCAGGAAACCACTGGTAGCAGCCAGGCCTGAGTACACGTCAATAGCAATGGATACCCTGCTCACAGTAGCAAAAAGGATTGAGTCCCGCCGGGACAGAAGGGATGTCAAGTGTTACAACTGTGGCGAGTTTGGTCATTTCCGGAACCGGTGCAGAACACTGACTTCACCCAGAAAAAGAAGAAACACAGAAAGCAGTGAAGAACCCCGTCCATAGGACAAGAGCACACCAAGTCCACAGGGAACCCCACCAGTGGGACCAATATCCTGAGAGTGGATGGCGTAGTCAGATCTTTTCTTGTGGAACTCTTCAACCTCACCTATCTATCAGAATCTTCTGCTTCCTGCATGGGAATTGAAGGTCAAGTCAGATATTTCCAGATTATGAAGCCCCTGAGCATGTGGACTCAGCCAGAACACTCCATCATGTCCCAGTTTGTTGTGTCAAAGACCTGCACCCTCCACCTATTGGGCGTGGACTTACTGCAGAAGCTGAAAGCGACCAGAGTGTTCCAGGAAAATGGGACCATGACACTTTCTTCACCCCTGAACCAAGAAGAAACAGGAACAACCACACTGCAGACCTATCACAGGAGGTGCTGGACATAGTACCAGAAAAGCCACTCCATCACCCAGAGTCAAGATGTCTCTGACCAACTGAAGGTCTAAGTGAACTCGCCTAAGAAGACGGCCTGAGAACTTTGACATTGGCAAGGATATTTCAACTCAAGAAGGACCCTACTTGCTTCATGGAATGGCAACACCTCATCCGGCTCCAACGCCAGAAGTTCATCTTTTGCAAGCATCAGGAGGTGCCCCCTGCAGTCAACCAATTCACCCAGGCCCTAGTCCGGCAAAAGGCCACTCAGCTCTTCAAACTTGTGCACAAATACTGACCTGAGACCGAGCTGGAGAAAAAGAAACTACTGATGGCCCGTGCTGAGAAAAAAGCAGCCGTTTAAGGAGACGTCCCAACAAGAAGACCCCCTGTGACCAGAGCAGGTGCTAACACAGTGACTGTCTTGGTGGAGAACAAGAAAGCCAGCTGGTCGTCATCTCTCATGATGTGGATCCTAGTAGACGGCTTGTTTTCTCGCCAGCTCTGTGCCGGGAGATGGGAGTCCCTTGCCGCATACTGACGGACAAGGCCAAACTGGGCTGCCTCGCCCATCGGAATCAATCCCAGCTTTCCACAGTGAAGAAAAAGACTGTAAACCCCACTGAGTTCAGAATGGTGCAAGGCCTGGAGGCCGCGAAAGAGGCTACGGTATTTGAAACCACAACAGTGCTGAACCATCACACTCTGCTCTCAAGAGTCCCAGTCACCGCAACGGTATTCACGGTGATCAACCTGGCCAGTATCTTCTTCAGTGTTTCCCCTCCACCTGGAGGCCTGCTTTCACGCACCAGTGCAGTGCATATGGACAATGTTGCCTCAAGGTGCTCAAAACAAGCCCTTCAAGTTTCACCAAGACAATGTCCTCCATCCTCGTCAACTGGATTGCAGAATATGCAAGAGTCACTCTTCTACAACACGTGGATGACCTTCTCTTTTGTGTGGTTGACATCGACACCTGCACAGTCTATTCCTTGTCTCTCCCACTCTACCTGGAAGAACAGCAACGTAAGGTCTGGAAGAACAAAGTCCAGTGATGCCAGAAGCAAGTTACATCCCTGGGACACTGTATTGCCCACCAGACGAAACACATGTCAAAAAGACTGGAAGACCACTGTGGAGAAGATGGCTCCCCCAACAACTCCAAGAATGCTGCAGGCCTTCCCTGGTCTAGTGTCATATTGCAGAACCTGGATCCCTGATGCCTCAGTCCTAATGCAGCCTCTGTATGCTTGCATCAACGCAACCCCACTCCTTCTATCAGACGCAGCCTTCAACCCATTCAGGAGATTGGAAGAACTCCACAGTCTCAGCGCCAATACCAGGCCTACCTGACTATGAAAAGTCTTTCCGTCTACCTGATGGAAGAAAGAAGGTCATGCTACTGGAGTCCTGGCACGGATTCACGGGGGAAAACAGAGACTTTTAGGCTGCCTCTCAGCCCGCTTGGATCCAGTTGCAAGAAGAGCACCCTCCTGCCTGATGGCAGTATCTGCAGCACACACCCTCCTGGACAAGGTTGCTGACATCACTCTTGGACAGCCACTGGAAACTCTCACTCCACATGACATCTTGGCAATCTTCAATCAAGCTCAACCAACAGTAATCTCCCCACCGCCAGGCATCTTTGTGGCGCCTCTATTGCCTTTGTCTCATAATGTCACCGTCTCCAGACCTACAGTCCTCAGCCCGGCCACTCTACTCCCACTCCCAAGGGGGGATACTTGGACGGCTCCAGATTTGCAGATGATGAAGAAGTTTCAACACAGGAAGTGCAGTGACCAGCAATCAAGAAATCCTGTGGTCCAGAAGTCTGTCACCTAGCCTGTCAGCCCAGGAAGCAGAATTGATAGCGCTGACGAAGGCCGGCCGGATGGCAGAAGGCAAGACTGCAAACATCTACACGGACTACAGGTACTCGCATGGCATAGCACACGACTTTAGACCCATCTGGGCCACAAGGGACTTCATCACAGCAAACGGGACAACCGTGAAGCATCATGGAGCCTTCAGGGACCTACTGGGTATACTCCAACTTCCAAAATGGTGGCAATTTGAAAAATCAAAGTGCATGGAAAACTGAGAACAGAAGAGGCGTGAGGCAATAACATGGCGGACATGGCAGCCAAAGAAGCAGCCAAAGGAAGACAACATGGAGAAGTGGGAGAGGTCGTAGAGCCGGACGGCTACTACATGACGACTGAAGACAAGAAACCTGACAAAGAGACGTCCTGGAATCTGCTCAAGAAGTTACAAGACCAAGCTCCAAAAGGAGAAGAGCTGAATGGGAAAAAAGCAACACGTGAAGAAGGAAGGCTATCAATAATAGACATCAAACTCTGCCTACCACAAAGTATGCACCCTATGGTGGTCCAATGGGTACATGGACCCACATCCACATATCAAAGACACAGATGAATGATCTGATTGGTGCTTACTGGTTCGCTTCAGGGATCTCCACCCTAACAGCCAAATTCACCAACAGCTGTCTGACCTGCGGCAAATGCAAGCCTGGACGTATGGAAGAAAGTCCCCCTCACCTCATCTGGAAAGACCACTCTACCAGCTTCAAAGGATCCAGATAGACCACATCCAGATATCGCCAAGTGAAGGATTCAAATACGCCATTGTGGTCAAAAGAAGTATTTTCAAGATGAACAGAAGCCTTCCAAGTCAGCAAAGACTACTGCAACGAAGCTACTTTCGGAAAATAGTGTGCAGATACGGGGCTCCAGAAATGATAGAAAGTGATCAGGGACCCGCATTCACAGCAAATCTGACACACGAGACCCGATTAGCAGTAGGGTCAGACCTAGGCCTACACACTCCTTACCACCCCCAGAGCAGCAGGAAGGTAGAAAAAAACTGAACGAAACACTTAAGAATAGAATGCTGAAAAATTGCCCAAAAGACACGCAAACCATGGCATGACACACTCCTAATTGCACTGTTTAGCATAAGGCACACTCCCAGAGACCCAGAAAAGCTGTTTCGTGCCTGCATCTTCTGCTAACAGATAAGACATTTTCTTCTTTTAGTTTTTTTGGTGCTTGCAGTTTAGTTCAGCCACTGTTGTTTGTTAATTTGCCTTTTCCAGTTTTTTCAGTGGTTGCTGTTTAGTTTTTGTTACACCAGAGAACTAATTTAGGTGGTAGAGGTCGTGTGATCTCAGGTGTTTTTGTAATTAGTAGAGTTGGTACTTTTCAGGGTTTTTTGGGGTTGCAGTAAGTGCCTTTCCTATCCTTTTCTATTTAGGAAGTTTGGGCCCCAACGTTTGCTCATACTATTTTCTGTCTGTGTCTGTATTTCCTCTTGTCTAACCGCCATTACATGTTTGGGGGCTTTCTATGTTCTTTGGGGATCTGCTCCGGGGCAGATAGCTTTCCTTTTTCTATCTTTAGGTGTAGTTAGCTTCTCAGGCTGTGACGAGGCGTCTAGGACCAACGTAGGAACGCTCCACAGTTGCCTTTAGTTGTGGTGGTTAGTCAGGGTACTGCAATCCCATAGATTCCAACCTCTCTGGTGTATTGCCTTTTTTTGCCTGCTCTCCTCAGCTACCAAATCATAACACTTATGTAATTGAATTGGTCAAAAACTAATGTCCATTCTCGAGTTTTTCTCTTCACTGCCAGATTTGATGATCCTGTCCAAGAGCCCCAGATGACACCAACCTCTGTGTAACTAGAGGGAAAGCCTGTTTGGATCCACGTATCGCATTGCAAGGAAGCTCCCGTACCAGGAGAGACACCTAAGCCATGAAGGATGTCGTGGATGCTCTGACTGACCAGACAGATGACCTACTTGATGAGTTCAAGGCCAGAGACCAAGTTAAAGCAGGATTTGAGTCACTATTGCCACTAGTAACTATAAACAAAAAATGTTGATTGGATAAATTACATCTATTATAACCAGCAGAGATTTGTTAACTTCACCATAGATGCTGTAAAAGGTTTGGCAGCACAGTTAGGCCCCACTTCCATTATGGCATTCCAGAATAGAATGGCTTTGGATATGATTCTAGCTGAGAAAGGAGGTGTTTGCAAAATGATCAAAGACACCTGTTGCACCTACATCCCAGACAACACTGGCCCAAATGGTAAAGTCACAATGGCAATACAGAAACTTACTGAGTTATCAGAGGAACTGAAACAGAACTCAGGTGTCACTGACCCATGGGATCGATACTTTGGG
>JARQOD010004624.1:0-53570 GCA_033576555.1 Oophaga sylvatica
TACATCCCTTTTTTTAAACATTTTATTTGTTGGTTGTTATCATGTAAGGTTTTTTTAATAAAGAGTTTATTATGGCTATATGCTTCCTGCTTTTTTGGATTTACTAAATATGGGAAGTGCCATTTGTTTAGGTCCATATCTTAGGATATTTTGTTACTCATATGTTTGCAATTATTATATTTCTGTCTGTGATAAAAACATCTGTCAAACACACATAAAAACCAAGGGCAGCAGATCATTGGAAAATATAATATTTGTGCATTCCAAAACTTTTGGGCCATGATGTATAATCGTAAAATCTGTGTTTGGGGTGAAGACAGCCTTTCCCATTACGACAAGGTGACAATTGGATGCACTGGACTGTCATTTACATGGAGGATGTTATTGTTATGGATATATGGCTGTTCCTATTATTCGGGTTACTGTGGCGTTGCTGTTATGGGGCACTGTGGCTGTAACTATATTGGGTACTGTGCTGTTATTGTTATTAATTGGGCTACGTGGCTGTTATTGTTTTGAGGTACTATACATCTCCCTGTTATTGGGGCAAAGTGGCTGTCCCTATAATTGGGGACTGTTGCTGTTTTTACTGTTAGGGGACACTGTGGCTGTCCCAATTATTCAGGTACTGTGGCTGTTACTATTATGGGGTGCTAGGGTTTGCCCCCTGTTATTGGGGTACTGTGGCTGTTACTGTTATGTGGCACTGTGGCTGTTACTGTTATGTGGCACTGTGGCTGTCCCAATTATTCAGGTACAGTGGCTGTTACTATTATGGGGTACTATGGTTGTCCCTGTTATTGGGGTACTGTGGCTGTTACTATTATGTGACACTGTGGCTGTTACTGTTATGGGTACTATGTCTGTCCCAATTATTCAGGTACTGTAGCTGTTACTATTAGGGGGTACTAGGGTTTTGTCCCTGTTATTGGGGTACTGTGGCTGTAACTGTTAAATGTGGCGCTGTGGCTGTTACTTTTAAAGGGGCACTATGTCTGTCCCAATAAATTCAGGTACTGTGGCTGTTACTGTTATGCGGTGCTATGGTTGCCCTGTTATTGGGGTACTGTGGCTGTTACTGTTATGTGGCACTGTGGCTGTTACTGTTATGGGGCACTATGGCTGGTCCCAATTATTCAGGTACTGTGGCTGTTACTATTATGGGTACTATGGTTGTCTCTGTTATTGGGGTACTGTGGCTGTTACTGCTATGAGGCGCTGTGGCTGTTACTGTTATGTGGCGCTGTGGCTGTTACTCTTATGGGGCACTATGTCTGTCCCAATTATTCAGGTACTGTGGCTGTTACTGTTATGCGTGCTATGGTTGTCCCTGTTATTGGGGTACTGTGGCTGTTACTGTTATGTGGCACTGTGGCTGTTACTGTTATGGACACTATGTCTGTCCCAATTATTCAGGTACGTGGCTTTTCTATTATGCGTACTATGGTTGCCCCTGTTATCGGGTTACTGTGGCTGTTACTGTTATGTGGCGCTGTGGCTGTTACTATTATGGGGCACTATGTCTGTCCCAATTATTCAGGTACTGTGCTTTTTACTGTTATGCAGTGCTATGTTTTTATGTTACGTAGCTGAGGAGTGCAGGAAAAAAGAAAAACACCAGAGCAGTTGGAATCTATGAGATTGCAGAACCCTGACTAACCACCGCAACTAGAGGCAGCCGTGGAGCGTTCCTACGTTGGTCCTAAAACGCCTCGTCACAGCCTGAGAAACTAACTACACCTAAAGATAGAAATAGAAAGCTATCTGCCCCGTAGCAGAACCCCAAAGATAATAGAAAGCCCCCAAACATTAATGGCGGTTAACAAGAGGAAATACTGACACAGAAAGAAAAATATAATAGTAAACGCTGGGGCCCAAACTATCTAAATAGAAAAGGACAGAAGGGTACTTACTGCAATCCCAGAAAACCCTGAAAAACACCCAACTCTACTAAATTTCAAAATCACCGAGATCACACGACCTCTACCACCTAAATTAGTTCTCTGGTGTAACAAAAACAGCAGCCACTGAAAAAACTGGAAAAAAGCAAAAGTACAAAACACAGTGGCTGGACTAAACTGAGAGGGCAAAAGCCCCCGGAGGGGACCCAGAAGGCCCCCACAGAATGCAAAGGGCCAAATGCAAAAATATAGCAAAAACACAAATAACAAATTGTCTATCTGATAGCAGAGATGCAGACACGACACAGCAGGCTACAAGGGGAAAATGGAAAGAAGGATTCAGACCAGAACAATTGATCACCGGCAACCTGATGGGAAAATGACTCCCTTATATAAGACCAATCAGTAACACCTGATTCCCAGTCCTCACAATCCTCACTAGTACCGCTTGTAACCACCAGAGGGAGCCTCTGCTCAGAACTCATCTCAAACCCATTCACAACAGTACCCCCCCTTGAGGAGGGGTCCACCGAACCCTCATTTGAGCAACCAGGTCAGTCAGGATGAGTTCTATGATACGCACGGATAAGTCTCCTAGCATGGATGTCCGAAGCAAACACCCAAGAAATTGTCTCCTGACCATAACCTCTCCATTTAACGAAATACTGGAGTCTTCGTCTAGAAAAACGAGAATCCAATATTTTCTCAACCACATACTCCAGATTGCCCTCAACCAAAACAGGGTCAGGAGGCACAGCACAGGAACCACTGGCTCAACAAACCTCTTCAACAAGGACTTGTGGAACACGTTATGGATCTCAAATGTCCCTGGAAAAGCAACGAAAAGAAACAGGATTAATAATCTCCATGATCTTATAAGGTCCAATGAACCTAGGCTAAAATTAGGAGATGTACTCTCATAGGGAAATTCTTTGAGGACAACCAGACCAAGTCCCCCACTTTAAACCGAGGACCATCAGTCCTATGCCGGTTAGCAAACCGCTGGGCCTTCTCCTGAGAGAGGGACAACCTCTCCACTACCTGGTCCCAAATCTGCTGCATACGCTCAACAACAGAGTCAACACCTGGACAGACAAAAGCCTCCGTCTGTCCTGAAGAAAATCGAGGGTGAAACCCAGAATTACAGAAAAACGGAGACATCAAATGGCAGAGCTAGCCCTATTATTAAGAGCAAACTCAGCCAAAGGCAAAAAAGAGACCCAGTCATCCTGATCAGCAGACACAAAGCATCTTAGATAAGTCTCCAATTCTGGTTTGTTCTCTCAGTTTGACCATTGGTCTGAGGATGAAATGCCGAGAGAAAAGACAATTGAACACCCAGTTAAGAACAAAAAGTCCTCCAAAATCTGGAAACAAACTGGACTCCTCTGTCAGACACAATGTTCTCAGGAATGCCGTGTAAACGAACCACGTGCTGAAGGAACAACGGCACCAATTCAGAGGAGGAAGGCAACTTAGGTAATGGCACAAGATGTATCATTTTGGAAAACCTATCACAAATTACCCAGATGGTGGTCATTCTCTGAGAAACAGGAAGATCGGAAATGAAATCCATAGAGATATGGGTCCATGGTCTCTTGGGCACAGGCAATGGCATCAACAAACCACTAGAGCGAGAGCAAGGCTTGGAGCGAGAGCAAGTCCCGCAGGACTGCACAAATTCCCTGACATCGCGAGACAAGGTAGGCCACCAAAAGGACCGACTAACCAAGTCTCTGGTACCAAAAATTCCGGGATGCCCAGCCAATGCGGAACAATGAATCTCAGACATCACACTCTTTTTCCATTGGTCCGGGACAAACAATTTTCCAACAGGGCAGCGCTCGGGCCTATCCTCCTGACACCCCTCCAGAGCAAGTCTCAAATTGGGCGAGATGCGGAAAGAACTACACCCTCCTTCAAAATAACAGAGGGATCAGATAGCTCAGGAGAATCCGCAAGGAAACTCCTCGAGAGGGCATCCGCCTTAACATTCTTAGTGCCAGGAAGAAAGGAAACCACAAAATTAAAACGTGTGAAAAACAAGGCCCACCTGGCCTGTCTAGGATTGAGTCGCTTGGCAGATTCCAGATAGACCAGATTCTTATGGTCCGTAAGGACCACCACCTGATGTTTGGCTCCCTCCAGCCAATGTATCCACTCTTCAAAAGCCCACTTCATGGCCAATAACTCCCGATTACCCACGTCATAATTACGTTCAGTAGGAGAAAATTTTCGAGAGAAAAAGGCACAAGGGTTACTTTTAGAGGTCTCTAGATCTTTTTGGGACAAAACGGCACCTGCCCCAATTTCAGAGGCATCAACCTCCACCTGAAATGGCAGAGAAACATCAGGCTGCCGTAGAACAGGAGCAGAAGTGAATCTCTGCTTAAGTTCCTGAAACGCAGAGACTGCCTCAGGAGGCCAATTCACCACATCAGAACCCTTTCTGGTCAAATCAGTTAATGGTTTAACAATAACAGAGAAATTACCAATAAATTTACGATAAAAATTGGCAAAACCCAAAAATCTCTGAAAGGCCTTTAATGAAGTAGGTTGGACCCAATCACAGATGGCCTGAACCTTGACCGGGTCCATTTCAATAACAGATGGGGACAAAATGAATCCCAGAAATGAGATCTTCTGTACGCCAAAAAGACACTTTGATCCCTTCACATACAGAGCATTCTCTCTCAAAATCTGGAATACAGTTCGAACATGTTCACATGAGAGTCCCAGTCATTAGAAAAAATCAAGATATCATCCAAATAAACAATCAGAAACTTGTCCACAAAATCCCTGAAAATGTCATTCATGAAGGACTGGAAGACGGAAGGAGCATTAGTGAGCCCAAAGGGCATCACAAGGTACTCAAAATGCCCTTCAGGGGTGTTAAATGCCGTCTTCCATTCATCCCCGTGCTTAATGCGAATAAGGTTATACGCCCCCCTGAGGTCAAGCTTGGTAAACCAAGTAGCGTTTTTCACCCTGGAAAACAGGTCAGAAATCAAGGGTAACGGGTATTGATATTTCACAGTAATATTGTTCAAGAGACGATAATCAATACACGGCCTTAATGAACCATCTTTTTGGCCACAAAGAAAAAACCGGCACCTAAGGGTGAAGAGGATGGTCTGATATGACCCTTCTCCAATGATTCCTTGATATAAGACCGCATAGCGTCATGTTCAGGTACAGACAAGTTAAAAAGGCGACCTTTAGGGAATTTACTACCTGGCACTAATTCAATAGCGCAGTCATAGCTCCTATGGGGAGGTAAGGATGCAGATTTACTTTCGCTAAACACATCAGAAAAATCAAACAAAAAGTCAGGAACATCCTCAGCCTGGGGGAGGCAGAAAAAACAGGAGTGTTGGCACTAACACATTGGCAGCCCCAACTGGTTACAGACACAGATTTCCAATCCAAAACAGGATTATGAGACTGTAACCAAGGGAAACCCAGCACTATAATGTCATGCAGATTATATAGAACCAAAAATTTGCAGCACTCCTGGTGATCAGGTTCAACCCTCATTATCACCTGAGTAGAAAACTGGGGTTTATTCTCAGCCAAAGGGGTAGAATCGATCCCCAGTAAAGGAATAGACTTCTGTAGGGGTATCAAGGAAAACCCACAACGTTTAGCAAAATCATAATCCATCAGGTTAATAGCTGCTCCAGAATCAACGAAAGCCTGAGCAGAAAATGAGGACAGAGAGCATATCAGAGTGACAGTTAATAAAAACTTAGTCTGAACACTACCCAAGACAACTGAGCGTGCAAAATGTCTTCCCCGCTTAGGGCAGACTGAAATAGCATGAGAGGCATCACCACAGTAGAAACATAACCCATTGCGCTTTCGAAACTCATGATGCTGTGCCCCAGACACCACTCCATCACACTGCATGGGCTCAGCAGCTGGCTCACAAGGCAACACCACTCCACGCATACTTCTCCGCTCACGCAAACGTCTGTCAATTTGAATCGCTAATGACATAGAATCATTGAGACCAGAGGGGACAGGGAATCCCACCATAACATCCTTTACATTATCCGACAGACCCTTCCGGAAAAGGGCCGCCAAAGGGTCGTCATTCCATTTGGTCAGGACTGCCCACCTACGGAATCTCTGACAGTATAACTCAGCGTCATCAAGCCCCTGATTTAATGCCAACAAGGCTTTTTCAGCTTGATCAGTGACATTAGGCTCATCGTACAATAACCCCAAAGCCTGAAAAAATGCATCAACATCACTCAAAACAGGATCCCCAGGTATCAGGGAAAAAGCCCAATCCTGAGGATCGCCGCGCAGGAGAGAGATGACAATTTGAACCTGCTGCGCTGCGTTTCCTGAGGACTTAGATTTTAAGGCAAGAAACAATTTACAATTATTTTTGAAATTCTGAAACTTAGCTCGATCCCCTAAAAACAAATCTGGCATGGGATCCTAGTTCCACAACAGGCAACCTAGCAAGATATGCAGCAATACTCTGAACCTCAGTGGCAAGCTGATCCACACGGCCAGACAACTGTGCAAACTCCATTGGGAGAAAAGATCCTCCCCAGCACCCAGAGATACAGAGGGAAAAAAAAAAATGCAACAAACAGAAAAATATCTCTGACAACTTTTCTTCCTTCAAAATATTTTTTCCCTTCTGTGAGTACCATACAATTTTTATGGCCGGTGATACTGTTATGTTACAGTAGCTGAGGAGTGCAGGTAAAAAAGGAAATACACCAGAGCAGTTGGAATCTATGAGATTGCAGTACCCTGAACTAACCACCGCAACTAGAGGCAGCCGTGGAGCGTTCCTACGTTGGTCCTAGACGCCTCGTCACAGCCTGAGAAACTAACTACACCTAAAGATAGAAATAGGAAAGCTATCTGCCCCGTAGCAGAACCCCAAAGATAATAGAAAGCCCCCAAACATGTAATGGCGGTTAGACAAGAGGAAATACTGACACAGAAAGAAAATAGTATGAGCAAATGCTGGGGCCCAAACTATCTAAATAGAAAAGGACAGGAAGGGTACTTACTGCAATCCCAGAAAACCCTGAAAAACACCAACTCTACTAATTCAAAATCACCTGAGATCACACAACCTCTACCACCTAAATTAGTTCTCTGGCGCAACAAAATCAAAACAGCAGCCACTGAAAAAACTGGAAAAAGCAAAAGTACAAAACACAGTGGCTGGACTAAACTGAGAGGGCAAAAGCCCCCGGAGGGGACCCAGAAGGCCCCCACAGAAGTGCAGGACCAAATGCAAAAATATAGCAAAAACACAAATAAGAAATTGTCTTATCTGATAGCAGGAGATGCAGACACGACACAGCAGGCTACAAGGGAAACTGGAAAGAAGGATTCAGACCAGAACAATTGATCACGGGCAACCCTGATGGGAAAATGACTCGCTTATATAAGACCAATCAGTAACACCTGATTCCCAGTCCTCACAATCCTCACTAGTACCGCTTGTAACCACCAGAGGGAGCCTCTGCTCAGAACTCATCTCAAACCCATTCACAACAGCTATGGTTGTCCCTGTTATTGGGTACTGTGGCTGTTACTGTTATGTGGCACTGTGGCTGTTACTGTTATGGGGCACTATGTCTGTCCCAATTATTCAGGTACTGTGGCTGTTTCTATTATGGGGTACTGTGGCTGTTACTGTTATGAGGCGCTGTGGCTGTTACTGTTATGTGGCACTGTGGCTGTTACTGTTATGGGACACTATGTCTGTCCCAATTATTCAGGTACAGTGGCTGTTTCTATTATGCGGTACTATGGTTGTCCCTGTTATCGGGTTACTGTGGCTGTTACTGTTATGTGGCGCTGTGGCTGTTACTATTATGGGGCACTATGTCTGTCCCAATTATTCAGGTACTGTGGCTGTTATGTTATGTGGCACTGTGGCTGTCCTTATTATTAGAGTACTATGGCAGTACTGTTATGGGGAACTGTGTCTGTCCCTACTATTGGGGTATTGTGGCTGTTGCTGTCATGGGGTACTATGGTAGTCTCTGTTTTTGGGGTACCTGTGGCTGTCCCTATTATTCGGGTACTGTGGCTGTTACTGTTATGGGGCATTGTGGCTGTCCCTATGAATGGGGCACTGTGGCTGTTACTGGTATGGGGCACTATGGCGCACTATAACTAAACAATTTGGTATATCTGCCTTCGTGGTAAAACAATTTGCCTGATCCTTAAACATTGATATCGTAATGATAAGATAGCTGGTAACACAATAGTCACTTTGATTGGATCTGGGGTCTCGGATTCTGGGATCAGCAAGCTTGAGTAATGCAGTAGAAATTGGTGGGGGCTAGTAATGTAAGAATACCTCCATACACAAAGGTAAAGCTATTCCCTGCAGCCTGACCAGGATCTAGACATAGATAAACATAAAGCAGAAGTATTAGGTTATTTTTCTATCAAAATCATGAATGACAGAGCAACTTTCTGGCCAGACGACAATAGACACCAGTGTAAGTGCAGTCTCATATATACTATCATACGAAGGAAACATCCAACTAC
The DNA here is from genome assembly GCA_033576555.1 of Oophaga sylvatica. Classification (NCBI taxonomy): domain Eukaryota; kingdom Metazoa; phylum Chordata; class Amphibia; order Anura; family Dendrobatidae; genus Oophaga; species Oophaga sylvatica. The sequence goes on from JARQOD010004624.1 coordinate 8,442, forward strand.
ACGCAGAAGAGCCACAGTGAAAAATTCTTAAAAAAAAAAAATAAATATATATATATATATATATTGTAAGTTTTTCAGGGATATAGCTTGGGAATCGCCGTCTTGGGAAGACGGAGTGGCATAAAGAGTCCATTCACAGACAGCAGTTCTGTTAAAAACTGGCCGCAACCAGCTTTATTAAAGTCCACAGTAACATGATGTAATCAAAACCAAATCATAAACATAAATCCTGGGCCTGTCTGGCCACTCACTTCACATAGATAATTTCCCTTTCTATCCGGGTCCAGACTCTACCAGCCTGGGCCCCAAAATAACACATATAATCTGTAGTTACCAGCGTGAGGTTCACATGAGACTCCAACGTTGTCTGTAGTCAGATCCAGACTGAGAGCCTCCTCTGAACTCCTCAAGCAGGTACTTATGGCCGCCTAATTAAGCAGCTGTGTTCACTCCGGGTTGCTCTGCAAACCTGTCCCAGATAGGAATGGAATGAACACCGCACTGACAACCTATTTTATGCGCCCCAGCTAAGAAACCTGGACGAAATATACACGCCGTCCAGCACACACCCCTTCACTGTCTCACATATCCCCCCCTCTTCTCCAGACCGGAGGACTGGTCAGAAACTCCGAAGAGACAGTGAACTCTGGACAAGGCATCAGCATTACCCTGTAATTTCCCAGGTCTATGCTCAACTGAGAAATTGAACTCTTGAAGTGAAAGGAACCACCTTGTCACCCTGGCATTCCTTTCCTTGTTCTGCTTCATCCATGCCAGAGGAGCATGGTCTGATTGCAACTTAAATCTCCTACCCAAAAGGTAATACCGTAGGGAGTCCAGCGCCCATTTGATTGCGAGGCACTCTCGCTCCACAATGGCATAATTTTGTTCAGCCGGTGTCATTTTTCGACTTAGATACAGGACTGGGTGTTCTTCACCCTTCACGACCTGTGATAACACCGCCCCTAACCCCACATTAGAGGCATCAGTTTGAACAAGAAACTCTTCCCTGAAATTAGGGTTGACCAGAACTGGTCTTTGACACAAAGCCATTTTCAACGACAGAAATGCTTTTTCTGCCTCCGGATTCCAATTTATCATTTTGGACTTCCCCCCTTTTGTCAGGTCAGTCAATGGGGCAGCAATGGAGGCATAATTTGGTACGAATCTGCGATAGTACCCAGTGATGCCCAAAAATGCTTTGACCTGTCGTTTTGTGAGGGGTACAGGCCAGTTTCGAATTGCCTCTACCTTATCGATTTGTGGCTTGATCAGCCCTCTGCCAATCACATAGCCCAAGTACTTGGCCTCTTCTAGGCCAATTGCACATTTCTCTGGGTTTATGTTCAGCCCAGCTCCGCCTATCGAGTCTAAGACGGCTTGTACCTTAGCGAGGTGGCTCTCCCAATCAGAACTGAAAATTACCACATCATCCAGGTAGGCAGCTGCATAGGCTTGATGCGGGCGTAGGATCTGGTCCATAAGCCTCTGAAAGGTAGCTGGGGCTCCATGCAACCTGAATGGCATCACCAGATACTGAAACAAACCTTCCGGGGTTGCAAAGGCCGTTTTTTCTTTTGCCTCCTCAGATAGGGGTATCTGCCAGTACCCTTTTGTCAGATCGAGGGTTGTAATATAACGGGCACCCCCTAACCTCTCGATTAGCTCATCTACCCGTGGCATCGGGTATGCGTCAAACTTTGACACTTCGTTCAACTTTCTGAAATCATTACAGAACCTCCAGGTTCCATTAGGTTTTAGGATCAGAACAATCGGGCTACACCACTCGCTTTGGGCCTCCTCAATGACCCCGAGGTCTAGCATGCGTTTGATTTCAGTAGAGACTATCTTTCTGCGGGCTTCTGGAATTCTGTACGGTTTTATTTTGACCTTAGTACCGGGCTCAGTCTCGATATGGTGTTTTACGAGAGAAGTCCGGCCGGGCAAGTCAGAAAACCTCTGCCGATTTTTCTGCAGAAACTCCCGTACTTCCTGTTTTTGGTGCACGGACAATGTCTCACCAATGGTCACAGGAGGTAGAGATGGTTTTACCCCTTTCTCTACTTCACCCGAGGCCAACAACGACTCTCTGTCCCTCCAGGGCTTGATCAGATTGATATGATACACCTGGTAGGGCTTGCGTCTCCCGGGTTGGTGTACTTTGTAAGTAACCTCGCTCACTTTTTGTACTATCTCATATGGACCATGCCATTTGGCTAAAAATTTACTTTCCACGGTGGGAATTAGGATTAGGACTCGATCCCCGGGGTTAAAAGTCCTAATTTTTGCTGTCCGATTATATACTCTGCTTTGAGCTTCTTGGGCTCTCTGCAGATGATTCTTAACTAATGGCATAATTTTAGCCATCCTCTCTTGCATTTGGGCAATATGCTCTATAACACTCTTGTATGGAGTTGTCTCGGTTTCCCAAACTTCCTTGGCTATGTCTAGCAAGCCCCGCGGGTGTCGCCCATATACCAACTCAAAGGGAGAGAACCCCGTAGAGGCCTGGGGAACCTCTCTGACCGAAAACATTAAGTAGGGTAACAGGTAGTCCCAGTCCCGCCCATCTTTCTCTACTGCTTTCTTTAACATGTGTTTTAATGTTTTATTAAAACGTTCAACCAGCCCATCCGTCTGGGGGTGATACACGGATGTCCGAATGTGAAAGATTTTAAGCAACTTACACAGTTCCTTCATCACTTTGGACATAAAAGGGGGTGCCTTGGTCCATGAGGATCTCTTTAGGGATTCCCGTCCTAGAAAACATATGAAAGAGCTCCCGTGCAATATTTTTAGATGCCATATTTCTTAAAGGGACAGCCTCGGGGTACCGGGTTGCATAATCAAGTACCACTAGGATGTATTGGTGTCCCCTGGCTGATTTTACAATAGGACCTACCAAGTCCATCGCTACCCTTTCAAATGGTATTTCTATAACCGGCAGAGGGACCAAGGGACTGCGAAAGTGAGACACCGGAGCATTTATCTGACACGTGGGGCAGGTTTTACAATAATCCTCCACATCCCGATAAACCCCTGGCCAATAAAACCTCTGGAGGATTCTTTCTTGGGTCTTGTCCATTCCCAGGTGCCCACCCAGCACGTGGTTATGGGATAAACCTAACACCATACTTCTATATGGCTTGGGTACTAGGCGCTGACTCACGGCCTCTCCCTTTACTTTAGTGACCCGGTATAGCAGGTCATTGTTCATGGCAAAATGGGGAAATTTTTCCTCCGAGCCGGGCTCTTGTGGGATCTCATTCAGAACAGTTATATTTTCCCTAGCATGTTTAAGAGTGGGGTCTCGCAACTGTTCACTCCCAAAATTGCCACGGGACACCGTAGGTCAGGGACATTCTGTTCTAGAGAACCGTCATCCCCCTCCCCCAACATCACCTGCAATGGAAATTAATTTTCATCCGTATCAACAACATGATCAGCATCATTATCATGTTCACCACTATCATTATTTTCATTATCATCATTATCACATAAGTTTAATGGCCCCCTATCGTTGTGTTCCACCCCTCTGGACCGCGTAATCTCAGTAGGAGCTTCATCACACCGTCCCTTAGAACCGTTTTTTCTCCAAAGATCCCAAAACAGGGGAAAGTCACGACCCAATATGGCGGGATGCATCAGGTTCTTCACTACCCCTACTTCATACGAGATCTCCCCGAGTTCTGTGACGAAGTCCACGGAAGTTACCGGGTAGACTTTGATGTCTCCATGTATACATACCACGCTCAGGTGTTTATCGGAGATGCAGTCCCCAACAGCCAAGCTGGCATGTACCAGAGTCACTCGACTCCCTGAGTCCAGGAGGGCCTGTACTGGACAGCCATTTACAACCACCTGAGACAGCTGGGGGCCAGTCTCCTCGACTGGGGTAGCGACGCACGCGGGTTCCGCGAGGAAAGAAAGGGACTGTCCAGCGTCACAGTCCATAGGTTCCCCCACTAGTGGACAGTTGGCTGAAATATGACCTTGTTCACGGCATCTCCAACACTGTCTCAGGTTGGAGTGTTCAGACGGGTAGACCTTTCTAGGCCTGGGGTCTCCTGCCAGGGAAGTATCACTCTTCCGCTCCCCCATGTCCCCTCGGGGCTGACCCGACCTATCAACAGTCCCCCTTGCCCCCACAGCTGGAACTCTCTTACCGGGAGATGACGGAGGCCGGGTACTCCGAACCGATGATCGCTCGGACAGCTGGTCACGTAGATAATCTTTGGTGGCGAAATACCTTTCTATCAAGCTGACCAGTTGATCGGCATCTTTGGGGTCTCCCTGTCCGACCCAGAGCTGTATCTCAGGAGGAAGGGCCCAGATGTACCGGTCCAGCACTACCTTTTCGACCATTTGGGCAGGGGTGCTGACGTCAGGTTCTAACCACTTCTTTACTAACGAAATCAAGTCATACATTTGTGATCGAGCAGGCTTGTCTCGCCTGTATCTCCAGTTATGGACTCTCCTGGCACGGACTGCCCTTGTCACACCCAGGCGGGCAAGAATCTCCGCTTTCAACTTAGTATAGTTTTTGCTGTCCTGCTCGCTGAGGTCAAAATAGGCTTTTTGGGGTTCCCCAGTCAGATAGGGTGCAAACACCATAGCCCATTCAGATTGTGGCAGATTCTCCTTCTCTGCCAGTCTCTCAAATACAGCCAGATATGCCTCCACATCGTCGTGAGGCGTCATCTTCTGCAGGGTCTGTTTTACCGCCTTCTTTACAGCGGATAATGCCGGTGACCCGGCGTCTTCCTTCGGAGACGAGGTGCTAAGAGGTTTTTTTAGTTCTGCAAGCTGCTCTAGCAATAACCGGTTGGCCTCCTGCTGTTGCTGCTGGCTCTGCTGGGCCTGTAGGTGTATGGCCTGCTGCATGCTCTGCTGTTGCTGCTGCATGGCCTGCTGATGTTGTTGCTGCATGCTCTGCTGTTGCTGCTGCATGGCCTGCTGATGTTGTTGCTGCATGGCCTGCACGGCCTGCTGATGTTGCTGGGCCAGCTGCTTAACGAGCTCCTCCATACTGCCGGATACCTTGGGCTGGCTGACAGCCTTCACCCACGACATATACACTCCCCAGTTTTTTCCACAGAAAGTTCAGCCTTGCTGTGCAGATACCTCTTTTTTTTTTTTTTTTTTTCTTTGCAAAGTCTATTAGGGCTACTGTCTCTTTAAGACTGCTGTCTTTAGCCACTATGCTGCACGCACATTCTCCACCAACTGTAAGCTTTTCAGGGATATAGCTCGGGAATCGCCGTCTTGGGAAGACGGAGTGGCATAAAGAGTCCATTCACAGACAGCAGTTCTGTTAAAAACTGGCCGCAACCAGCTTTATTAAAGTCCACAGTAACATGATGTAATCAAAACCAAATCATAAACATAAATCCTGGGCCTGTCTGGCCACTCACTTCACATAGATAATTTCCCTTTCTATCCGGGTCCAGACTCTACCAGCCTGGGCCCCAAAATAACACATATAATCTGTAGTTACCAGCGTGAGGTTCACATGAGACTCCAACGTTGTCTGTAGTCAGATCCAGACTGAGAGCCTCCTCTGAACTCCTCAAGCAGGTACTTATGGCCGCCTAATTAAGCAGCTGTGTTCACTCCGGGTTGCTCTGCAAACCTGTCCCAGATAGGAATGGAATGAACACCGCACTGACAACCTATTTTATGCGCCCCAGCTAAGAAACCTGGGCGAAATATACACGCCGTCCAGCACACACCCCTTCACTGTCTCACAATATATATTATAAAGAACCACTGCAACTTACAGCTGACTGCTATTATTTTTCTTCATATATATCAGTATTAGGGGGCAGTATTATAGTAGTTATATTTTTGTACATAGGTGCAGTATTATAGTAGTTATATTCTTGTACATAGAGGCAGTATTATAGTAGTTATATTCTTGTACATAGGGGACAGTATTATAGTAGTTATATTCTTGTTTATAGGAGCAGTATTATAGTAGTTATATTCTTGTATATAGGGGCAGTATTATTGTACGTAGTTATATTCCTGTATATAGGGCAGTATTATAGTAATATTCTTGTACATAGGGGCAGTATTACAGTAGTTAGATTCTTGTACATAGGGGCTGTATTATGGTAGTTATATTCTTGTACATAGGAGCAGTATTATAGTAGTTATATTCCTGTACATAGGGGCAGTATTATAGCAGCTATATTCTTGTATATAGGGAGCAATATTAAAGTAGTTATATTATTGTACATAGAAGCAGTATTATAGTAGTTATATTCCTGTACATAGGATACAGTATTATAGTAGTTATATTCTTGTATATGGGGAGCAGTATTATAGTAGTTATATTATTGTACATAGAAGCAGTATTATAGTAGTTATATTCTTGTACATAGGGGACAGTATTATAGTAGTTATATTCTTGTATATGGGGAGCAGTATTATAGTAGTTATATTCTTGTACATAGGAGCAGTATTATAGTAGTTATATTCTTATACATAGGGGGCAGTATTATAGTAGTTATATTCTTGTACATAGGGGACAGTATTATAGTAGTTATATTCTTGTTTATAGGAGCAGTATTATAGTAGTTATATTCTTGTATATAGGAGCAGTATTATTGTACGTAGTTATATTCCTGTATATAGGGGCAGTATTATAGTAATATTCTTGTACATAGGGGGCAGTATTACAGTAGTTAGATTCTTGTACATAGGGGCTGTATTATGGTAGTTATATTCTTGTACATAGGAGCAGTATTATAGTAGTTATATTCCTGTACATAGGGGCAGTATTATAGCAGCTATATTCTTGTATATAGGGAGCAATATTAAAGTAGTTATATTATTGTACATAGAAGCAGTATTATAGTAGTTATATTCCTGTACATAGGATACAGTATTATAGTAGTTATATTCTTGTATATGGGGAGCAGTATTATAGTAGTTATATTATTGTACATAGAAGCAGTATTATAGTAGTTATATTCTTGTACATAGGGGACAGTATTATAGTAGTTATATTCTTGTATATGGGGAGCAGTATTATAGTAGTTATATTCTTGTACATAGGAGCAGTATTATAGTAGTTATATTCTTATACATAGGGGCAGTATTATAGTAGTTATATTCTTGTATATAGGAGCAGTATTATAGCAGTTATATTCTTGTACATAGGAGCAGTATTATAGTAGTTATATTCCTGTACATAGGAGCAGTATTATAGTAGTTATATTCCTGTACATAGGGGCAGTATTAAAGCAGTTATATTCTTGTATATATGGAGCAGTATTATAGTAGTTATATTCTTGTACATAGGAACAGTATTATAGTAGTTATATTCCTGTACATAGGGGCAGTATTAAAGCAGTTATATTCTTGTATATAGGGAGCAGTATTATAGTAGTTATATTCTTGTACATAGGAGCAGTATTATAGTAGTTATATTCTTATACATAGGGGACAGTATTATAGTAGTTATATTCTTGTATATAGGAGCAGTATTATAGCAGTTATATTCTTTACATAGGAGCAGTATTATAGTAGTTACATTCTTGTACATAGGAGCAGTATTATAGTAGTTATATTCTTGTACATAGGAGCAGTATTATAGTAGTTATATTCCTGTACATAGGAGCAGTATTATAGTAGTTATATTCCTGTACATAGGGGCAGTATTAAAGCAGTTATATTCTTGTATATAGGGAGCAGTATTATAGTAGTTATATTCTTGTACATAGGAGCAGTATTATAGTAGTTATATTCTTATACATAGGGGACAGTATTATAGTAGTTATATTCTTGTATATAGGAGCAGTATTATAGCAGTTATATTCTTTACATAGGAGCAGTATTATAGTAGTTACATTCTTGTACATAGGAGCAGTATTATAGTAGTTATATTCTTGTACATAGGAGCAGTATTATAGTAGTTATATTCCTGTACATAGGAGCAGTATTATAGTAGTTATATTCCTGTACATAGGGGCAGTATTAAAGCAGTTATATTCTTGTATATAGGGAGCAGTATTATAGTAGTTATATTCTTGTACATAGGAACAGTATTATAGTAGTTATATTCTTATACATAGGGGGCAGTATTATAGTAGTTACAGTTAGGTCCATAAATATTTGGACAGAGACAACATTTATCTAATTTTGGTTCTAGACATTTCCACAATGAATTTGAAACAAAACAATTCAGATGCAGTTGAAGTCCAGACTTTCAGCTTTCATTTGAGGGTATCCACATTAAAATTGGATGAAGGGTTTAGGAGTTTCAGCTCCTTAACATGTGCCACCCTGTTTTTAAAGGGACCAAAAGTAATTGGACAAATGACTCCAAGGCTATTTCATGGACAGGTGTGGGCAATCCCTTTGTTATGTCATTCTCAATTAAGCAGATGAAAGGGCCGGAGTTGATTTGAGGTGTGGTGTTTGCATTTGGAAGGTTTTGCTGTGAAGGAAACATGCGGTCACAGGAGCTCTCCATGCAGGTGAAACAAGCCATCCTTAAGCTGCAAGAACAGAAAAAAACCCATCCAAGAAATTGCTACAACATTAGAAGTGGCAAAATCTACAATTTGGTACATCCTGAGAAAGAAAGAAAGCACTGGTGAACTCATCAATCCAAAAAGACCTGGGAGCCCACGGAAGACAACAGTGGTGGATGATCGCCGCATACTTTCTTTGGTGAAGAAGAACCCGTTCACAACATCAACTGAAGTCCAGAACACTCTCAGTGAAGTAGGTGTATCTGTCTCTAACTCAACAGTAAAGAGAAGACTCCATGAAAGTAAATACAAAGGGTTCACATCTAGATGCAAACCATTCATCAATTCCAAAAATAGACAGGCCAGAGTTAAATTTGCTGAAAAACACCTGCAGAAGCCAGCTCAGTTCTGGAAAAGTATTCTATGGACAGATGAGACAAAGATCAACCTGTACCAGAATGATGGGAAGCCAAAAGTTTGGAGAAGAAAGGGAACGGCACATGATCCAAGGCACACCACATCCTCTGTAAAACATGGTGGAGGCAACGTGATGGCATGGGCATGCATGGCTTTCAATGGCACTGGGTCACTTGTGTTTATTGATGACATAACAGCAGACAAGAGTAGCCGGATGAATTCTGAAGTGTACCGGGATATACTTTCAGCCCAGATTCAGCCAAATGCTGCAAACTTGATTGGACGGCGCTTCATAGTACAGATGGATAATGACCCCAAGCATACAGCCAAAGCTACACAGGAGTTCATGAGTGCAAAAAAGTGGAACATTCTTCAATGGCCAAGTCAATCACCAGATCTTAACCCAATTGAACATGCATTTCACTTGCTCAAATCCAGACTTAAGAGGGAAAGACCCACAAACAAGCAAGACCTGAAGGCTGCGGCTGTAAAGGCCTGGCAAAGCATTAAGAAGGAGGAAACCCAGAGTTTGGTGATGTCCATGGGTTCCAGACTTAAGGCAGTGATTGCCTCCAAAGGATTCGCCACAAAATATTGAAAATAAAAATATTTTGTTTGGGTTATGTTTATTTGTCCAATTACTTTTGACCTCCTAAAATGTGGAGTGTTTGTAAAGAAATGTGTACAATTCCTACATTTTCTAACACATATTTTTGTTCAACCCTTCAAATTAAACGTTACAATCTGCACTTGAATTCTGTTGTAGAGGTTTAATTTCAAATCCAATGTGGTGGCATGCAGAGCCCAACTCGCGAAAATTGTGTCACTGTCCAAATATTTCTGGCCCTGACTGTATATTCTTGTATATAGGAGCAGTATTATAGCAGTTATATTCTTTACATAGGAGCAGTATTATAGTAGTTACATTCTTGTACATAGGAGCAGTATTATAGTAGTTATATTCTTGTACATAGGAGCAGTATTATAGTAGTTATATTCCTGTACATAGGAGCAGTATTATAGTAGTTATATTCCTGTACATAGGATCAGTATTATAGTAGTTATATTCCTGTACATAGGGGCAGTATTATAGTAGTTATATTCCTGTACATAGGGGCAGTATTAAAGCAGTTATATTCTTGTATATAGGGAGCAGTATTATAGTAGTTATATTCTTGTACATAGAGGCAGTATTATTGATATATGTTGTTGTTGATATATGTTATTATAAGTTTGTATATATATGTTGTATATTGTACTATCAATGCGTGTAGGGGGATTTAGTTTAGGTGGGTGGGGTGTTTATTGGGGGGAGGGGGGATGGGTTTTGGATAATGGACGTCCGGCGGGATGCCAAGAAGATTTGCTGTGTGTGATGGGCCACAAACTTTCGTGGGAGCTTTGGGGAAATGGTGGTGGTTTAGTTTAGGAAAAAAAAAAAAAGAAATAAAAAAATTTAAAAAAAAAAAAAACAAAAAAAAGGGTGTATGTACAGTCATGGCCAAAAGTTTTGAGAATGACACAAATATTAATTTTTACAAAGTCTACTGCTTCACTTTTTCTAATGGCAATTTGCATATACTCCAGAATGTTATAAAGAGTGATCAGCTTAACAGCAATTACTTGCAAAGTCAATATTTGGCTAGAAAATGAACTTTATCCCCAAAACACATTTCAACATCATTGCAGCCCTGCCTTAAAAGGATCAGCTAACCTCTTTTCAGTAGTGTTGAGCGATACTGCTCGATATCTAAAAATATCGTATCAAAATGGTATTGCCGATATCACTAAATATCGTCGATATCCGATTTCGATACCGGAAGTCCAATGTAAGTCTATGGGAACAAAATATCGCAACTAAAAAAAACCTTTATTTCCTTGTAAACACTAAATATACACACATAGAATACATATATATATATATATATATATATATATATATATACATGTCATTGTGACATATATATGTACATATATGTATAGTTTATACACTTCTACATAGTAAAATATCCTCTCATTCAATTGCCGGGTAAAGCCGGCTTCTGTGAAAAGACAGAAGCACCCGACATGAAATGACACTTGGTGTACATAGGGTTAACCATGTCTTTTCATGTCGTTTGCAATCTGATTTGCACAAACAATTACATCAGTCTATGTGTGCAAAATTTCACATCTGTAGGGGTTAATTAAAGGTGTAAATTCGTTGTAAAAAAAACTGACTTTTTTGCTACGAATTTACACCTTTAATTAACCCCTACAGGTGTGAAATTTTGCACACTTACACTCATGTAATTGTTTGTGCAAATCAGATATTAAACTACATGAAAAGACATGGTTAACTCTATGTAAACCAAGTGTCATTTCATGTCGGGTTCTGCATTTTCACAAAAGCCGGCAATTGAATTAGCGGCTATTATACTATGTAGAAGTGTATGAACTATAAATATAAATATATATATATGTGTCACAAATTCAATGACATGTATATATATATATGAGGTGTAAAATTGCTGAAAAAAAATGCGTGGGCTCCCGCCCTATTTTCGCAACCAGACAGACAAAGCCAGTGAGTGGGGGCAGATAATAATAGCCCAGAGAGGGACCATTATTTTTGGCCCCCCCGGCTACTAACATCTGCCCCCAGACACCCCAGAAAGGGCAAATCTCTAATTAGATTTGCCCTTTCTGGCACTTTGCCCGTCTATTCCCATTGCCCTGTAGCGGTGGCGAATGGGTTAATAAGGGGTTAAAATGACCTTGCAATTGAAAGGTCACTTTAAGCCAGGTTAATAATTGAGAGCTGTCAATCAGACAACTATCAATTATTAATCCTATTGTATGAAAGAAAAATCAAACACACACACTTTAATAAAAAATAAGTTTAATGAAATAATCACACAGTTTTTGACCATATTTTATTTACCTGCTAAAACCATTTCCTGTAATAAAAATAAAATAATAAAGCAAAATTATTCTTACCAATCCGATGTACAGTCAGGTCCCACGGTGTAATCCATCAGAAAGGGTTAATGTTTACTGCAGGGACCGCAGCTAATGCTGCAGCCTCACAGTAAACCCCCAAATGAATGAGTTCCTCTCCTGGCTGACAGGAGAGGAAGTGGAAAGCTTAATTGATTGCTTTCCACTTTCACTTCAGGTCAGCCAGGGACACAATCAGTGACGTCAGAGGGAACTGGTTAACAAAAATAGGGGATCCCCTCGAAAAAAATTGGTGTGGGGTCCCCCCTATTTTTGTTAACCAGCCAGATGAAGCAGACCGCTGAGGCCTGGATTTTCAGGCTGTTAAGGAGCCAAGATCCATGGACCTTGCCAGCCTGATAATACCAGGCCACAGCAGTCTGCATATCTTGGCTGATTAACAAAAATAGGGGATCCCCTCGAAAAAAATTGGCGTGGTGTCCCCCCTATTTTTGTTAACCAGCCAGATGAAGCAGACCGCTGAGGCCTGGATTTTCAGGCTGTTAAGGAGCCAAGATCCATGGACCTTGCCAGCCTGATAATACCAGGCCACAGCAGTCTGCATATCTTGGCTGATTAACAAAAATAGGGGATCCCCTCGAAAAAAATTGGCGTGGGGTCCCCCCTATTTTTGTTAACCAGCCAGATGAAGCAGACCGCTGAGGCCTGGTTTTTCAGGCTGGTAAGGATCCAATATCCATGGACCTTGCAAGCCTGATAATACCAGGCCACAGCAGTCTGCTTAGCTTGACTGGTTAACAAAATAGGGGATCCCCTCGAAAAAAAAAACGGCGTAGGGGTCCCCCTATTTTTGTTAACCAGCCAAGTAAAATGCAGACTGCTGCGGCCTGGTATTAAAAGACTGTCAAGGCCCATGGATTTTGGCCCTCAACAGCCTGATAATACCACGCTACAGCAGCCCCACATTTGGCGCATCAAAAGATGTGCCAATTGTGGCACTTTACCCGGCTCTTCCCACTTGCCCTGTAGCGGTGGCAAGCGGGGTAATAAGGGGTTAATGTCACCGTTGATTGCACGGTGACAATAAGCCCGGTTAATAATGGAGAGGCGTCAATAAGACACCGATCCATTATTAATCCCAAAGTTATTAAATGCATAAAAAAAAGACAAAGCAAGAAAAAAGTCTTTTAATGAAATAAAAGAGACAACACAGTTTTCATTTCTTTTATTGTACTCTCATTCCTGCGACGCCATCGATCTCCTGTAAAAAAAGAAAAAAAACAAACCAACAGTATACCACCTGTCCGACGCAGTCCACAGTAACGACAGTCCCACGACGATCCAGCTCTGCTACATCGCAATGACAGGCAGAGCCTGACATCCCGGCGCAGCACAGCTGATTACCTGCTTCCCCGGCGGTGACGTCATCGGACTGACTGCTTTACGGCCGGGATTGCCCAGCAGTCACTGCAGTTATCGCGAGAAACTGCATGTGACCGCCGGGGAGAAGAGGATGGCGGCCATGAAGCAGTCCAGGACGTGACCGCCGGAGATCTTCTGCCAGGTAAGTGCCGCTGACTCCTGACAGACCCGACCGACGGACACTGACAGTGACAGACCCGACCGACGGACACAGACAGTGACAGTGACAAATCTGATTCCGGTATTCGATAGGACGAAAATATCGGTATTCGGAATCGAAAGGCCGATACAGCTAATATCGGCCGATATCCGATATTTGCAGTATCGTATCGCTCAACACTACTTTTCAGTGATTGCTCCATTAACACAGGTGTGGGTGTTGATGAGGACATGGCTGGAGATCAATCTGTCATGATTAAGTAAGAATGACACCACTGGACACTTTAAAAGGAGGCTGGTGCTTGGCATCATTGTTTCTCTTCTGTTAACCATGTTATCTCTAAAGAAACACGTGCAGTCATCATTGCAATGCACAAAAATGGCCTAAGGACCTGTGCACACATTGCGGATTTGCCTGCGGATTTTTCCGCGCCGAAACCGCACCTCTTGGCAGAAACTGCAGCGCGGTTTTGGCGCGGTTTTGACGCGGTTTTTCTCATGCGGTTTTGTATGCGGTTTTTACAGCTAAATAAAAATATGTTGTTTAACAAAAAAAAAAAAGATTTGTGATGTCATTTCTTGTCCAACCTCCTCTTTTACATTTGTCCAACCCACACTCCATTACACACACACAGATAGAGATAGGCCGGCGTCACACTTGCGAGTATGATGTGAGTAAGTTGCACGACTTTCTCACATCAACACCCGACACGGCCGCCCGCTCTCAGACCCGAGTGTACGGCTGCATGTATTTCTATGCAGCCGCACACTCGGGTCCGAGAGCGGGCGGCCGTGCCGGGTGTTGATGCGAGAAAGTCGTGCGACTTACTCGCATCACACTCGCAAGTGTGACGCCGGCCATAGATAGATAATAGATACCAGTAGTTAGATAGATAGAAAATACGTAGATAGATAGAATGGTACATAAATAGTTAAAGACACACACGCGTACACATACACAAAATAACGCAATAGTTAATAAAAAAAAAAAATAGGAAAAAAATGGCATGGGCTCCCACGCAATTTTCTGTGCCAGAGGGGGAAAGCAGACAGCCGGGGCCAATATTTCTAGCCTGGGAAGGGGTTAATACCCATGAATCTTCCCAGGCTATGAATATCAGCCCGCAGTTAGCTGTTATGTTTCGGTAGCTGAGGAGTGCAGGTAAAAAAGGCAATACACCAGAGCAGTTGGAATCTATGAGATTGCAGTACCCTGACTAACCACCACAACTAGAGGCAGCCGTGGAGCGTTCCTAAGTTGGTCCTAGACGCCTCGTCACAGCCTGAGAAACTAACTACACCTAAAGATAGAAATAGGAAAGCTATCTGCCCCGGAGCAGAACCCCAAAGATAATAGAAAGCCCCCAAACATGTAATGGCGGTTAGACAAGAAGAAATACAGACACAGACAGAAAATAGTATGAGCAAACGTTGGGGCCCAAACTAACTAAATAGAAAAGGATAGGAAGGGTACTTACTGCAATCCCAGAAAACCCTGAAAAGCACCAACTCTACTAATTTCAAAAACACCTGAGATCACACGACCTCTACCACCTAAATTAGTTCTCTGGTGTAACAAAATCAAAACAGCAGCCACTGAAAAAACTGGAAAAAGCAAAAGTACAAACATCAGTGGCTGAACTAAACTGAGAGGGCAAAGCCCCCGGAGGGGACCCTGAAGGCCCCCACAGAAGTGCAGGACAAAATGCAAAAATCAAGCACAAAAACAAAAAGAAGAAAATGTCTTATCTGTTAGCAGGAAATGCAGACACAACACAGCAGGCTACAAGGGAAACAGGAATCAAGGAATGAGACCAGAACAATTGATCACCGGCAACTCTGATGGGAAGGCGACTCCTTATATAAGACCAGTCAGTAACACCTGATTCCCAATCCCCACAATCTTCACTGGACAGACCAGTACCGCTTGTAACCACCAGAGGGAGCCTCTGCTCAGAACTCATCTCAAGCCCATTCACAACAGTACCCCCCCCTTGAGGAGGGGTCACCGAACCCTCATTTGAGCAACCAGGTCGATCAGGATGAGTTCTATGATACGCACGGATGAGTCTCCTAGCATGGATGTCCGAAGCAAACACCCAAGAATTGTCTTCCTGACCATAACCTCTCCACTTAACCAAATACTGGAGTTTCCGTCTAGAAACGAGAATCTAATATTTTCTCAACCACATACTCCAGATTGCCCTCAACCAAAACAGGGTCAGGAGGCACAGCAGCAGGAACCACTGGCTCAACAAACCTCTTCAACAAGGACTTGTGGAACACGTTATGGATCTTAAATGTCCCTGGAAGAAGCAAACGAAAAGAAACAGGATTAAGAATCTCCATAATCTTATAAGGTCCAATGAACCTAGGCTTAAATTTAGGAGATGCTACTCTCATAGGAATATTTCTTGAGGACAACCAGACCAAGTCCCCCATTTTAAACCGAGGACCATCAGTCCTATGCCGGTTAGCAAACCGCTGGGACCTCTCCTGAGAGAGGGACAACCTCTCCACTACCTGGTCCCAAATCCGCTGCATACGCTCCACAACAGAGTCAACACCTGGACAGACAGAAGCCTCTGTCTGTCCTGAAGAAAATCGAGGGTGAAACCCAGAATTACAGAAAAACGGAGACATCAAAGTGGCAGAGCTAGCCCTATTATTAAGAGCAAACTCAGCCAAAGGCAAAAAAGAGACCCAGTCATCCTGATCAGCAGACACAAAGCATCTTAGATAAGTCTCCAATGTCTGGTTTGTTCTCTCAGTTTGACCATTGGTCTGAGGATGAAATGCCGAGGAGAAAGACAATTGAACACTCAGTTTAGAACAAAAGGTCCTCCAAAATCTGGAAACAAACTGGACTCCTCTGTCAGACACAATGTTCTCAGGAATGCCGTGTAAATGAACCACGTGCTGAAGGAACAACGGCACCAATTCAGAGGAGGAAGGCAACTTAGGCAATGGCACAAGATGTATCATCTTGGAAAACCTATCACAAATCACCCAGATGGTGGTCATTCTCTGAGAAACAGGAAGGTCGGAAATGAAATCCATAGAGATATGGGTCCATGGTCTCTTGGGCACAGGCAATGGCATCAACAAACCACTAGAGCGAGAGCAAGGCTTGGAGCGAGAGCAAGTCCCGCAGGACTGCACAAATTCCCTGACATCACGAGACAAGGTAGGCCACCAAAAGGACGACTAACCAAGTCTCTGGTACCAAAAATTCCGGGATGCCCAGCCAACGCGGAACAATGAATCTCAGACATCACACTCTTTTTCCACTGGTCCGGGACAAACAATTTTCCAACAGGGCAGCGCTCGGGCCTACCCTCCTGACACCCCTCCAGAGCAAGTCTCAAATTGGGTGAGATGGCGGAAAGAACTACACCCTCTTTCAAAATAACAGAAGGATCAGATAACTCAGGAGAGTCCGCAAGGAAACTCCTCGAGAGGGCATCCCCTTAACATTCTTAGTGCCAGGAAGAAAGGAAACCACAAAATTAAAACGTGTGAAAAACAAGGCCCACCTGGCCTGTCTAGGATTGAGTCGCTTGGCAGATTCCAGATAAACCAGATTCTTATGGTCAGTAAGGACCACCACCTGATGTTTGGCTCCCTCCAGCCAATGTCTCCACTCTTCAAAAGCCCACTTCATGGCCAATAACTCCCGATTACCCACGTCATAATTACGTTCAGTAGGAGAAAATTTTCGAGAGAAAAAGGCACAAGGGTTACTTTTAGAGGTCTCTGGATCTTTTTGGGACAAAACGGCACCTGACCCAATTTCAGAGGCATCAGCCTCCACCTGAAATGGCAGAGAAACATCAGGCTGCCGTAGAACAGGAGCAGAAGTGAATCTTTGCATAAGTTCCTGAAATGCAGAGACTGCCTCAGGAGGCCAATTCACCACATCAGAACCCTTCTTGGTCAAATCAGTTAATGGTTTAACAATAACAGAGAAATTACCAATAAATTTACGATAAAAATTGGCAAAACCCAAAAATCTCTGAAGAGCCTTTAATGAAGTAGGTTGGACCCAATCACAGATGGCCTGAACCTTGACCGGGTCCATTTCAATAACAGATGGGGACAAAATGAATCCCAGAAATGATATCCTCTGTACGCCAAAAAGACACTTTGATCCCTTCACATACAGAGCATTCTCTCTCAAAATCTGGAATACAGTTCGAACATGTTTCACATGAGAGTCCCAGTCATTAGAAAAAATCAAGATATCATCCAAATAAACAATCAGAAATTTATCCACAAAATCCCTGAAAATGTCATTCATGAAGGACTGGAAGACAGAAGGAGCATTAGTGAGCCCAAAGGGCATCACAAGGTACTCAAAATGCCCCTCAGGGGTATTGAATGCCGTCTTCCATTCATCCCCGTGCTTAATGCGAATAAGGTTATATGCCCCCCTGAGGTCAAGCTTTGTAAACCAAGTAGCGTTTTTCACCCTGGAAAACAGGTCACAAAATCAAGGGTAACGGGTATTGATATTTCACAGTAATATTGTTCAAAAGACGATAATCAATACACGGCCTTAATGAACCATCCTTTTTGGCCACAAAGAAAAAACCGGCACCTAAGGGTGAAGAGGATGGTCTGATATGACCCTTCTCCAATGACTCCTTGATATAAGACCGCATAGCGTCATGTTCAGGTAGAGACAAGTTAAAAAGGCGACCTTTAGGGAATTTACTACCAGGCACTAATTCAATAGCGCAGTCATAGCTCCTATGGGAGGCAAGGATGCAGATTTACTTTCGCTAAACACATCAGAAAAATCAATTAAAAAGTCAGGAACATCCTGAGCCTGGGGGGAGGCAGAAAAAAACAGGAGTGTTGGTATTAACACATTGGCAGCCCCAACTGGTTACAGACACAGATTTCCAATCCAAAACAGGATTATGAGACTGTAACCAAGGGAAACCCAGTACGATAATATCATGCAGATTATACAGAACCAAAAATTTGCAGCACTCCTGATGATCAGGTTCCACCCTCATTATCACCTGAGTAGAGAACTGAGGTTTATTCTCAGCCAAAGGGGTAGAATCGATCCCCAGTAGGGGAATAGACTTCTGTAGGGGTATCAAGGGAAACCCAAAACGTTTAGCAAAATCATAATCCATCAGGTTAATAGCTGCTCCAGAATCAACGAAAGCCTGAGCAGAAAATGAGGACAGAGAGCATATCAGAGTAACAGTTAATAAAAACTTAGTCTGAACACTACCCAAGACAACTGAGCGTGCAAAACGTCTTCCCCGCCTAGGGCAGACTGAAATAGCATGAGAGGCATCACCACAGTAGAAACATAACCCATTGCGCTTTCGAAACTCATGACGCTGTGCCCCAGACACCACTCTATCACACTGCATGGATTCAGAAGCAGGTTCACAAGGCAACACTATTCCACGCATACTTCTCCGCTCACGCAAACGTCTGTCAATTTGAATTGCTAATGACATAGAATCATTGAGACCAGAGGGGACAGGGAATCCCACCATAACATCCTTTACATTATCTGACAGACCCTTCCGAAAAAGGGCTGCCAAAGCGTCGTCATTCCATTTGGTCAGGACTGCCCACCTACGGAATCTCTGACAGTATAACTCAGCGTCATCAAGCCCCTGATTTAATGCCAACAAGGCTTTTTCAGCTTGATCAGTGACATTAGGCTCATCGTACAATAACCCCAAAGCCTGAAAAAATGCATCAACATCACTCAAAACAGGATCCCCAGGTGTCAGGGAAAAAGCCCAATCCTGAGGATCGCCGCGCAGGAGAGAGATGACAATTTGAACCTGCTGCGCTGCGTTCCCTGAGGACTTAGATTTTAAGGCAAAAAACAATTTACAATTATTTTTGAAATTCTGAAACTTAGCTCGATCCCCTAAAAACAAATCTGGCATGGGGATCCTAGGTTCCACCACAGGCAACCTAGCAAGATATGCAGCAATAGTCTGAACCTCAGTGGCAAGCTGATCCACACGGCCAGACAACTGTGCAAACTCCATTGAGAGAAAAAATCCTCCCCAGCACCCAGAGATACCGAGGGAAAAAAAAAATGCAACAAACAGAAAAATATCTCTGACAACCGTTTTTTTTTTCTTTCACCACAATTTTTTATTTTTTTTTCCCTTCTGTGAGTACAATACAATTTTAAATTTTAGGCCGGTGATACTGTTATGTTTCGGTAGCTGAGGAGTGCAGGTAAAAAAGGCAATACACCAGAGCAGTTGGAATCTATGAGATTGCAGTACCCTGACTAACCACCACAACTAGAGGCAGCCGTGGAGCGTTCCTAAGTTGGTCCTAGACGCCTCGTCACAGCCTGAGAAACTAACTACACCTAAAGATAGAAATAGGAAAGCTATCTGCCCCGGAGCAGAACCCCAAAGATAATAGAAAGCCCCCAAACATGTAATGGCGGTTAGACAAGAAGAAATACTGACACAGACAGAAAATAGTATGAGCAAACGTTGGGGCCCAAACTAACTAAATAGAAAAGGATAGGAAGGGTACTTACTGCAATCCCAGAAAACCCTGAAAAGCACCAACTACTAATTTCAAAAACACCTGAGATCACACGACCTCTACCACCTAAATTAGTTCTCTGGTGTAACAAAATCAAAACAGCAGCCACTGAAAAAACTGGAAAAAGCAAAAGTTCAAACATCAGTGGCTGAACTAAACTGAGAGGGCAAAGCCCCCGGAGGGGACCCTGAAGGCCCCCACAGAAGTGCAGGACAAAATGCAAAAATCAAGCACAAAAACAAAAAGAAGAAAATGTCTTATCTGTTAGCAGGAGATGCAGACACAACACAGCAGGCTACAAGGGAAACAGGAATCAAGGAATGAGACCAGAACAATTGATCACCGGCAACCCTGATGGGAAGGCGACTCCCTTATATAAGACCAGTCAGTAACACCTGATTCCCAATCCCCACAATCTTCACTGGACAGACCAGTACCGCTTGTAACCACCAGAGGGAGCCTCTGCTCAGAACTCATCTCAGGCCCATTCACAACAGTTAGCCTTCACTGGCTATTAAAATAGGGGGACCCCCCCCAAAAAATGACGTGGGGTCCCCCTATAATTTATAGCCAGAAAGGCTAGGCAGACAGCTGCGGGCTGATATTCATAGCCTAGGAAGGGGCCATTGATATTGGCGCCCCCCCTGGCTAAAAATACCAGCACCCAGCCGCCCCAGAATTGGCGCATCTGTACGATGCGCCAATTCCGGCACTTAGCCCCTCTCTTCCCACTCCCCTGTAGCGGTGGGATATGGAGTAATAAGGGGTTAATATCACATTGCTATTGTAAGGTGATATTAAGCCCGGTTAGTAATAGAGAGGCGTCAATAAGACGCCTATCCATTATTAATCTTATATTAATAAAGGGTTATAAAAAAAACCACACGCATAAGAATAAATTATTTTAATGAAATAAAATACAACACGGTTTTCATATCTTTATTATATGCTCAGATCCATGCGACGCCCTCGATCTCCTGTAATAAAACATAAAAAAATAAAACAACCGTATACTCTCTGTCCGACGCAGTCCAATTAATAACGAGGGTCCCACGACGGTCTCCCCTATAGAACGGTGACATCAGGTGATGCAACTGCTCTGTAGGGCCTCCCAGTGATGCACTGACAGGAGACAATGGCTCCTGCAGTGCATCCCTGAGTTCATTCTCTCACTTTATGGCAATGCTGCGTGGGAATTTTCTCACCCAGCATTGCCGTGAGAGAATGAACTGTAGTGACGTCATTCTCTCCCAGCGGCAGAGCGGTACACAGATGGATGGCGTCGGGGAATAGGTGAGTATGTACTCAATGTTATGTGTTGTATGTCATGTGTATGTTATATGTTCTGTATGTCATGTGTATGTTATATGTTCTGTATGTCATGTATGTTATATGTTGTATGTCATGTGTATGTTATATGTTCTGTATGTCATGTGTATGTTATATGTTCTGTATGTCACGTGTATGTTATATGTTTTGTATGTCATGTGTATGTTATATGTTCTGTATGTCATGTGTATGTTATATGTTTTGTATGTCATGTGTATGTTATATGTTGTATGTCATGTGTATGTTATATGTTCTGTATGTCATGTATGTTATATGTTCTGTATGTCATGTGTATGTTATATGTTTTGTATGTCATGTGTATGTTATATGTTGTATGTCATGTGTATGTTATATGTTCTGTATGTCATGTATGTTATATGTTGTATGTCATGTGTATGTTATATGTTCTGTATGTCATGTGTATGTTATATGTTCTGTATGTCATGTGTATGTTATATGTTCTGTATGTCATGTGTATGTTATATGTTCTGTATGTCATGTGTATGTTATATGTTCTGTATGTCATGTGTATGTTATATGTTGTGTATGTCATGTGTATGTTTTATGTATCATGTGTATGTTATATGTTGTGTATGTCATGTGTATGTTATATGTTGTATGTCATGTGTATGTTATATGTTGTATGTCATGTGTATGTTATATGTTGTATGTCATGTGTATGTTCTGTATGTCATGTGTATGTTATATGTTCTGTATGTCATGTGTATATTCTGTATGTCATGTGTATGTTATATGTTCTGTATGTCATGTGTATGTTATGTATTTCATGTGCATGTTATATGTTGTATGTCATGTGTATGTTATATGTTCTGTATGTCATGTGTATGTTATATGTTGTATGTCATGTAATGTTTTTTTTTTGTTTTTTTTTTTACATTCAGCACATTAGCCGGATGATGGCACTACTACTGTCCCATCATTGGCTAATGTGTCAGTCACTGTAGCAGGCATCGCCGGATGGGACTTGTAGTCCCATCCGGCGATGCCTGCATACACGGAGACATGCACACAGGCCCGCACACCGCGCACATACACAGCCCCGCACATACACAGCCCCGCACACCGCCGCACATACACCGATCCCGCACACCGATCCCGCACACAGCCCCGCACACCGATCACGCACACAGACCCGCACACCGATCATGCACACAGGCCCACACACCGATCACGCAGACACCGGCACACAATCACCGCCCACACACACAGCGCCGCACACTATACACACCCACGCACCGCCCACACACATAGCGCCGCACACTATACACGCCCACGCACCACCCACACACAGCGCTGCACACTATACACGCCCATGCACCGCCCACACACTTCCCTCCTCCCGAACTGCAGCGGTTTCACCCGCAGCAAAACCGCAGATCTTTTTTAGATCTGCGGTTTTGCTGCGGAAGTGCCCGACTCAATGCAAGTCAATGGGCGCCGAACCGCTGCAGTTCCGCACAAAGAATTGACATGCTGCGGAAAATAAAACGCGGCTAAACCGCGCGTTTTTTTCCGCAGCATGTGCACAGCAGACATGCGGTTCCCATTAGATTACATTGGTAGTGCACTGTGCTGCGGGTTGGATGCGTTTCCGCACTTTGAAAAACGCAGCGGAAACGCATCTAAAAACGCAAAGTGTGCACATGGCCTAACAGGGAAGAGTATCGCAGCTAGAAAGATTGCACCTCAGTCAGCAATCTATCGCATCATCAAGAACTTCAAGGAGAGAGGTTCCATTGTTGCCAAAAAGGCTCCAGGGCGGACAAGAAAGACCAGCAAGCGCCAGGACCATCTCTTAAAAATGTTTCAGCTGCGGGATCGGGCTACCAGCAGTGCAGAGCTTGCTCAGGAATGGCAGCAGGCAGGTGTGAGTGCATCTGCACGCACTGTGAGGCGGAGACTCTTCGAGCAAGGCCTGGTCTCAAGGAGGGCAGCAAAGAAGTCACTTCTCTCCAGAAAAAACATCATGGACAGACTGATATTCTGCAAAAGGTACAGGCAGTGGACTGCTGAGGACTGGGGTAAAGTTATTTTCTCTGATGAATCCCCTTTTCGATTGTTTGGGACATCAGGAAAACGCCTCATTCGGAAAAGACAAGGTGAGCGCTACCACCAGTCTTGTCTCATGCCAACTGTTAAACATCCTGAAACCATTCATGTGTGGGGTTGCTTCAAGTTCTCAGCCAAGGGAATCAGCTCTCTCACAGTCTTGCCTAAAAACACAGCCATGAATAAAGAATGGTACCAGAATGTCCTCCAAGAGCAACTTCTCCCAACCCTCCAAGAGCAGTTTGGCGATCAACAATGCCTTTTCCAGCATGATGGAGCACCTTGCCATAAAGCAAAGCTGATAACTAAATGGCTCAGGGAACAAAACATAGAGATTTTGGGTCCATGGCCTGGAAACTCCCCAGATCTTAATCCCATTGAGAACTTGTGGTCAATCATCAAGAGACGGGTGGACAAACAAAAATTCTGACAAAATGAAAGCATTGATTGTGCAAGAATGGACTGCTATCAGTCAGGATTTGGTCCAGAAGTTGATTGAGAGCATGCCAGGGAGAATTGCAGAGGTCCTGAAGAAGAAGGGTCAACACTGCAAATATTGACTTGCTGCATTAACTCATTCGAACTGTCAATATAAGCTTTTGTTACTCATATGTTTGCAATTATTATATTTCTGTCTGTGATAAAAACATCTGTCAAACACACATAAAAACCAGAGGGCAGCAGATCATGAGAAAATATAACATTTGTGTCATTCTCAAAACTTTTGGCCATGACTGTACTTGTGAACTGATCAGTCCAGGAGGAGAAAGAAGTGGATTTTTTTGATAAGATAAATTACAAAGCTTCTTAGTTTCACATGTACTATTTATTTATCAAACGAAAATTAAAATGAGGGCTAGTCTTTAAATAACATTATTTTTATGATTTTTTTTATTATTACAGTTGTTTTGTTTTATGTTTCTATGTTGTTCTATTCTTTTATTTTTTGGTTCTATTGCATTATTTTTGGACATTATTTTTTATTATTATAGTTGTTATTTTAGATGTTTTTTCTATTATTATTATTACTAGCTTGGCCCCTGCAAAATTTTCGCACATTGGTAGTCGGGGGTGCAGGCAATTTCAGAAAAAGCAACCTGATCAAATGTAAATGTATTTAATGAGATGATGAACACAGACAGGTATTTATATATGTAGATTGGTAAAACAATAAATTGGTTTGATAAGTAGAGGCCAAAAAATGTCTTCCGATTGAGGTGCCACCTGCAGGTCATTGTGTCTTTCTGCAGGTTTATGAAAATGAATGTTTAAACTGTATTTAGTGATAAAACCGTGAATGTGTGGTTTGTTCGGCTCTTTTCTTTGCTGAAGGGAGCAAGATTACCTTTCAAATGGTGTATTATTTGTGTGTGTGGGGCAAAGTAATCAGCGAAAAAGCAATGCATGTTTACAAATGTGTTTGCATATGAGCCTCACCTGTAGGGAAGTGTACAATCCTCCAATGTGCCTGAAATAGGCTGGGCAAGCACTTGGGCAAGCTGGAAAGCCCCCAAGGCAAATGTTTTGATTTGTTTGTGATGTCTGTAAACAACTTTGTGGCAGTGTGCTTTGGGGTAGTGTGCTGCCACCTGCAGGTAATATTTCCTTACTGCAGGTTTATGAAAATTAATGTTTAAACTGTATTTTGTGATCAAATCGTAGATGTGTGGTTTGTTTGGCTATTTTCTTGCTGAAGGGGGCAAGTTTACCTTTCAAATGGTGTGTCACTTGTGTGTGTGGGTGCAGCATGAGCGGAGATACAAAGTATAACCGAAAAACAGTGTTTAGAAATAATAGAATAGATTATGTTGCATTTTAATATTCTCATTACATTATACTATTATAATAAAGCATGACTGCTCCCTACAGGTCATTAAATATCAGTCCTTCTTTCGCTCTCATTGTGTTCTCCCCTCCGGCTGCACCACATATTACACCACCGGATTTAACCCCATCATCTACAGTACAGTGAACCTCCCTGGTGAAAACTTAAGTGACAAACAGCGGGTAATCTGCAATATTGCCTTTGTTTAATTTCATGCTCAGCTGCCTGGGTTATTATACATTAATAATAAAATTGAAGAAAACACTGATTACTTTTTTCCTCTGCTTGACATGAAAACCAGAAGTTTGAGAGGATGGTGTTGTGATACTAAGAGGTGACCAAAACCAAAATGTCACTTCTTGTACTCACTTTTGTATTTTCAGCATAATCAAAGGTACAGGGTTAGTACAGCTCTCAGACTATCCAAAATATATATAAAAAGCTTTATATTACAAACCTATAATTATATATTTCCTATATTCTTTCTGCCCACAGCCACCACTAGGAGGAGAGTGGATGCTCAAAGCTTACTGCGTATGTAATCAGCTACTGAGCTCCCTCTAGTGGTGTCTGCAGGCAACTAGAATTTTAATAATTTAAAGCATGCCTATAATCTCAGGTTCAGAATAAGCAGCCATGTGAAAACATGAGTTAGAACACTATTCCTGACTTTTATCTTGCATCCCCACCACCTCCGCTCTACGGGCTTTGTCACTTAATTCCAGTTGTCTCTGAGCTGGTGGGTTGAGACTAGTTTCTCTGATGTCTCCTACACACAGGACACACAGACATAAGGGATTCCTGATCCCCTGTATAGCACATGTTCAACAGCAGCATGGAGTACATTATTGTCAGTCAACGTGAAGGAAAGGCTAAGTGCAAAACGAAGGGATAAGGGAAAGGGAGCCAAACACTAGGGAAGGGGGAGTGGAGACCCCTAGACAGATCTGATGTCATACTGTCTGCCCTATCATCCCTATATTGGTTCCGCACCTATCGCCGAGCAGGATACCTAATCCCTGTCTGACCCTGACGATAAGCCCTGCTGGGAAGGACAGGATGATGCTAGTCAATCCCCACTACTGCTAAAGACAACTGGGATAGACAAACAAAACAAGGGAACACTTAGCTTGAGAAGACTCAGAGAAAAACACCAACGTCCTCCAAACTCCATAGAGGACGATAGCCGACTGCTACAGGGAGATGAGAAGTAGACAACTGTTGGTGCAATATTAAGAAAATGGAAGAAATACAAAATGACTGTCAATTAGAGATGAGCAAATTTGAGTCATGGCTTATTCAGCAAGCTATAGCCGAATAAGTTGCAGAGGGAATCGGGCATCCTGGATCGCTCCGGCTGAATAGCTGTTCAGCTCCACAGCTGCATGTGTCGCGGCTGTGTGACAGTCACGACACATGCATGGAGAGCCCAACAAACAGGCTCATCTCTACTGTCAATCAACATCGATCTGGGGCACCATGCAAAATCTCACCTTGTGGGGTATCCTTGATCATGAGGAAGGTGAGAGATCAGCCTAAAACTACGCAGGGGGAACTTGTTAATGATCTCAAGGCAGCTGGGACCACACTCCCCAAGAAAACCATTGATAACACATTACGCTGTAAAAGTTTAAAATCCTGCAGTGCCCGCAAGTCCCCGTGCTCAAGAAGGCACATGTGCAGGCCCGTATGAAGTTTGCCAATGAACACCAGGATGATTCTGTGAGTGATTGGGAGAAGGTGCTGTGGTCAGATGAGATAAAAAATTAGGTCTTTGACAACTCAACTCGCCATGTTTAGAGGAAGAGAAATGCTGCCTTCGACCCAAAGAACACCGTCCCCACTGTCAAGCATGGAGGTGGAAACATTATGTTTTGGGGGTGTTTCTCTACTAAGAGCATGGGACTACTTCACCGCATCAGTGGGAGAATGGATGGAGATATGTACAGTAAAATCCTGAGTGACAACCTCCTTCCCTCTGCCAGGACATTAAAAATGGGTCGTGTCTGGGTCTTCCAGCAAGACAATCACCCAAAAGATACAGCCAAGGCAACAAAGGAGTGGCTCAAGAAGAAGCACATTAAGGTCATGGAGTGGCCTAGCCAGTCTCCAGACCTTAAGACCATAGAAATCTTATGGAAAAAAAAATCTCCAGCGTGAAACTCCATTTCAGAAAAATGTCCAATATTTTATTGATAACATATTTAAAAATCCAGCATCAAAAATGGAAAAACATGATGACAAATGGGGTACCTGGTGGTCTGAAACCGACGCGTTTCGACCATTCAGGTTTTACTCATGGCATTGGACTTTTTTCTGAAATGGAGTTTCACGCTGGAGATTTTTTTTTTCCTGCATTTGTTACAGACAATGCCCTTAAAGGGAATCAGTCACCCAATTTTAGTCACATCAGCTAAAGATATGACTGAATAGTGCATCCCATAAGCAAGCTATCGGTATGTAGTTTATATTCAGATACCCCCGTTTTGATAGCAAAATACCTTTGTAAAGTTGGGATTCTTTTCTGTAAATCAGGGCGGTCCGGTCTGGAGGGTGGCGTTTTCCTTGTCCCGGAAATGACTGCTTGCCTTGGACGACTTCCGGGGCAAAGAAAGTGAATGCCAATAGTTGCGCATGCACTGTAATGATTTTATGCTTTGCCCACTGCTGGGCAAAGCACACTGCGCATTCGCGGGGGGTAATTTGAAAAGCGCTATCGCAGGAAGCAGAACGCCGTCTTTGCGATTCACAGACGGCGATACGCAAGAGATGCAGAGGAGCGGGGGGGAAGAGAGAGAAAACGCCGCCCTCCGGACCGGACCGCCCTGATTTACAGAAAGGAATCCCAACTTTACAAAGGTATTTTGCTATCAAAACGGGGGTATCTGGATATAAGCAACATACCGATAGCTTGCTTATAGGACGCACTATTCAGTCATATTTTTAGCTGGTATGACTAAAATGGGGTGACAGATTCCCTTTAATCAAGGTGGCTCCGTGCGTGGACCAACAGAGGATTATCCAGAGTCTGGTGAGCTGACTTTGTTCCCCCTTTCCTTTTCTCCTCCACATGCACATAGAAAACTTATGGAGGGAGTTGAAGTTCCGAGTTGCCAAGCGACAGCCTCAAAATCTTAATGATTTAGAGATGATCTGCAAAGAGGAGTGGACCAAAATTCCTCCTGACATGTGCGCAAACCTCATCATCAACTACAAAAAACATCTGACTGCTGTGCTTGCCAACAAGGGTTTTGCCACCAAGTATTAAGTCTTGTTTGCCAGAAGGATCAAATACTTATTTCTCACCGCAAAATGCAAATAAATTTATATAATTTATACAATGTAATTTTCTGGATTTTATTTTTGATATTCTATCTCTCAATGTTAAAAGTAACCTACCCTTAAAATTATAGACTGTTCATGACTTTGTCAGTGGGCAAACTTACAAAATCAGTAAGGATCAAATACTTGTTTCCTACACTGTATATTACATGCTGGGCAGGAACCCTAAAACCACCTCTTTCCCGAGGTTCTCCTTTTGATTAGCCAACTTGGCACAAAGTCACATGTGCACCATAACGAAATGATGACATCGCGCCAGGCTGGCTAATCAGAAGAGGAAGATGCCATCAGGTAATGGGGCATTCTCAGGGCTTTGGTCCAGCAGCCACAGATCAAGTCAGAATCCTGTGGATCGATTCATACCAGATTTTGTTGGGAGGTCTACTATGAGTCATTTTTGGGGAGTTTGTTATTATGGACCCCAGCTGGTGAGAACTAAACTACATTAATGCTATTATTCTCTCCAGCCTGTGTTGGAAAAAATGTTACCTGTGTTTACAGCCTGGCGACGATATACGTCCCACACTAAACACTACGTTGATTATGGCCGCCGGTGACTCAGCCGGGATTAACACAAGCGCAGCATAAACATGGCGCTGGGGTTTAATGGAACCTGTGTTTATAATCAGTGGGGGTGTTTGACAGCGACAGCTCGTTTTATGGAACAGCGGCCGACAGCCAAACTGACACATAAAAAAGGGCAATAATATAAGACAGATGGCTCCTGCCACCAAGGCATCCCTCCACCTCACATGCTACACCCTAAACCCTACAGGACGAGAGAAAGAAAGGTCAGTGAGCAGCGATACGGTATATAGCAAGACTATCATATAAGTCCACAAGGACAGGGTCCTCTCCCCTCTGTACCAGTCTGTCATTGTAAATTTGTTTACTGTAAATTATATCTATAACTTTGTATGTAACCCCTTCTCATGTACAGCACCATGGAATCAATGGCGCTATATAAATAAATAATAATAACAATAATAATATTATCACAAAGTGTTGCATGCACCTTCTACACTTGCCCCAGTTTGGACACGTGATGATTCGTCTCTGCCTTTTTAAAGCTTATTGTGATTTCCCGTATGGATTCCATATGGCTCATCACAGTATCATGCCAAACTAAGGCTTCAAAGACGTGCACAGAAAGTCTGAGCGCATGCAGTAGGCGAAATGTTCGAGCATTAAGCGTTCCTAAATAAGCTTGAGGGTGTGAAGTAGGTGGTACGTTTGAGCATTAGGCGTTTCAAAGCCTGAGCATGTGCAGTAGGCGGATCGTTCCAGCATTAGCGTTCCTATGCCTGAGCAAGTGCAGTAGGCAGAATGTTCGAGCATTAGGCGTTCCTATGCGTGAATGTGTGCAGTAGGCGTATCGTTCGAGCATCAGGTGTGCTTAAGCCTCAGCGTGTACAGAAGGCGGAGTGCTCAGGTATTAGATGTTCCTAAGAAAGTCTGAGCATGTGCATTGGAGGAGCGTTCCTAAATAAGCCTGAGCAGTAGGCGGAACGTTCGAGCATTAGGCAATCTTAAATAAGCCTGAGCGTGTGCAGTAGGCGGATCGTTCGAGCATTAAGGATTACTAAGCCTTAGCATGTGTGAAGTAGATGGAGTGCTCAGGCATTAGATGTTCCTAAGAAAGTCTGAGTGTGTGCATCGGAGGAGCGTTCAAGCATTAGGCATTCCTAAATAAGCCTGAGCAGTAGGCGGAACATTCGAGCATTAGGCAATCCTAAATAAGCCTGAGTGTGTGCAGTAGGCAAATCGTTCGAGCATTAAGCATTACTAAGCCTTAGTGTGTGTGAAGTAGATGGAGTGCTCAGGCATTAGATGTTCCTAAGAAAGTCTGAGTGTGTGCATCGGAGGAGCGTTCAAGCATTAGGCATTGCTAAAAATGAGTGCGTTAGGGGAGTGTTTGGGCATTAGGCGTTCCTAAGAAAGTCTGAGTTTGTGCGTTGGCAGGGGCAGCTGTTTTTTTTAATTTTAACAAGCAATAATTTTCTGGTCAATGTATAACAAGCAATAACATTGTCCAAGGCCACACTATGAAGTGATAGATTGAGAGCATTACTGTAACAGTGAGATACATTGGAGTAATCAGCTGTTGGAATTGAGGGGAAATTATTAGTGATGAGCGAGCACTAAAATGCTCTGGTGCTTGTTGTTCGGGTCCAGCAGATTGGAATGCTCGGGTACTCGGACAGAACAACGAGCTCAATGTAAGTCTATGGGAGATCCGAGCATTTTTACTGCGATCCACCTTGGGGATACTTTCAAGGTCTAAAAACGTCAGAAAATTATGGAAACACTGCTCAAATGACATGGAGACATCATGGGGATCGCCCCTGGAAGCATTTCTGACTCCTAGTTCACAGCTTTAAACAATGTTTTCAGAGTTTCATGCCAATTTTACCGGTGCACCAAAACGAAACCAAAACTGGCTTAGTGGGGGTATGCGGGGCTGTACGGGGCCTGTACCGGGCTGTGCGGGCTCTGCCGGTGCTGTGCGGGGCTGTGCCGATGCTGTGTGGGGCCTGTGCGAGGCTGTGTCGGCCTTTGCCGATGCTGTGCGGGGCTGTGCCGGCCATTGCCAGTGCTGCGCGGGGCTGTGCCGGCCTCTGTCGGGCCTGTGCCGGCCTCTGTTGTGAATAGGCTGGAAATGAGTTCTGAGCAGATGCTCCCTCTGGTGGTTACAAACGGTACTTGACTGTCCAGTGAAGATTGTGAGGATTGGGAATCAGGTGTTACTGACTGGTCTTATATAAGGGAGTGGCCTTCCCATCAGGGTTGCCGGTGATCAATTGTTCTGGTCTCAATCCTTGATTCCTGTTTCCTTGGTAGCCTGCTGTTTCGTGTCTGAATCTCCTGCTATCAGATAAGACATTTTCTTCTTTTTGTTTTTGTGCTTGATTTTTGCATTTTTGTCCTGCACTTCTGTGGGGGCCTTCAGGGTCCCCTCTGGGGGCTTTTGCCCTCTCAGTTCAGTTCAGCCACTGATGTTTGTACATTTGCTTTTTCCAGTTTTTTCAGTGGCTGCTGTTTTGATTTTGGTTACACCAGAGAACTAATTTAGGTGGTAGAGGTCGTGTGATCTCAGGTGTTTTTGAAATTAGTAGAGTTGGTGCTTTTCAGGGTTTTTTGGGATTGCAGTAAGTGCCCTTCCTATCCTTTTCTATTTAGTAAGTTTGGGCCCCAACGTTTGCTCATTCTATTTTCTGTCTGTGTCAGTATTTCTTCTTGTCTAACCGCCATTACATGTTTGGGGGCTTTCTATGTTCTTTGGGGATCGGCTCCGGGGCAGATAGCTTTCCTCTTTTTATCTTTAGGTGTAGTTAGTTTCTCAGGCTGTGACGAGGCTCTAGGACCAACGTAGGAACGCTCCACGGCTGCCTCTAGTTGTGGTGGTTAGTCAGGGTACTGCAATCTCATAGTTTCCCAACTGCTCTGGTGTATTGCCTTTTTTACCTGTACTCCTCAGCTACCGAAACATAACAGGCCTCTGCTGGTGCTGTGCGGGGCTGTATCGGCCTCTTCCGGGTCTGTGCGGTGCCTGTGCTGGCTTTGCTGGCTGTGCGGGCATCGTTCGATGGGACTACTTGTGACATCCGGCTATGCCCGCTACAGTGACAGCATTAGCGGATGATGGGAAAGTAGTATTCCCATCATCCGGCTAATGTGGTGAATGTAAAAAAAAAAAAACACACATACAGAATATACAACATACAGTACAGACCAAAAGTTTGGACACACATTCTCATTTAAAGATTTTTCTGTATTTTCATGACTTTGAAAATTGTTCATTCACACTGAAGGCATCAAAACTATGAATTAACACATGTGGAATTATATACTTAACAAAAAAGTGTGTAACAACTGAAATTATGTCTTATATTCTAGGTTCTTCAAAGTAGCCACCTTTTGCTTTGATTACTGCTTTGCACACTCTTGGCATTCTCTTGATGAGCTTCAAGAGGTAGTCACCGGGAATGGTTTTCACTTCACTGGTGTGCCCTGTCAGGTTTAATAAGTGGGATTTCTGGCCTTATAAATGGGGTTGGGACCATCAGTTGTGTTGTTCAGAATTCTGGTGGATACACAGCTAATAGTCCTACTGAATAGACTGTTAGAATTTGTATTATGGCAAGAAAAAAGCAGCTAAGCAAAGAAAAACGAGTGGCCATCATTACTTTAAGAAATGATGGTCAGCCAGTCCGAAAAATTGGGAAAACTTTGAAAGTGTCCCCAAGTGCAGTTGAAAAAACCATCAAGCGCTACAAAGAAACTGGCTCACATGAGGACCGCCCCAGGAAAAGAAGACCAAGAGTCACCTTTGCTTCTGAGGATAAGTTATCTGAGTCCCAGCCTCAGAAATCGCAGGTTTACAGCAGCTCAGATTAGAGACCAGGTCAATGTCACACAGAGTTCTAGCAGCAGACATCTCTACAACAACTGTTAAGAGGAGACTTTGTGCAGCAGGCCTTCATGGTAAAATAGCTGCTAGGAAACCACTGCTAAGGACAGGCAACAAGCAGAAGAGACTTGTTTGGGCTAAAGAACACAAGGAATGGACATTAGACCAGTGGAAATCTGTGCTTTGGTCTGATGAGTCCAAATTTGAGATCTTTGGTTCCAACCACCGTGTCTTTGTGCGACGCAGAAAAGGTGAACGGATGGACTCTACATGCCTGGTTCCCACCGTGAAGCATGGAGGAGGAGGTGTGATGTGTGGGGGTGCTTTGCTGGTGACACTGTTGGGGATTTATTCAAAACTGAAGGCATACTGAACCAACATGGCTATCACAGCCTCTTGCAGCGGCATGCTATTCCATCCGGTTTCATTTACCCCAAACACACCACCAGGCTGTGTAAGGGCTATTTGACAAAGAAGGAGAGTGATGGGGTGCTATGCCAGATGACCTGGCCTCCACAGTCACCAGACCTGAACCCAATTGAGATGGTTCAGGGTGAGCTGGACCGCAGAGTGAAGGCAAAAAGGCCAACAAGTGCTAAGCATCTCTGGGAACTTCTTCAAGATTGTTGGAAGACCATTTCCGGTGACTACCTCTTGAAGTTCATCAAAAGAATGCCAAGAGTGTGCAAAGCAGTCATCAAAGCAAAAGGTGACTACTTTGAAGAACCTCGAATATAAGACATATTTTTAGTTGTTTCACACTTTTTTGTTAAGTATATAATTCCACATGTGTTAATTCATAGTTTTGATGCCTTCAGTGTCATGAAAATACAGAAAAAACTTTAAATGAGAAGGTGTGTCCAAACTTTTGGTCTGTACTGTATAACACACAGTACATACACATAACATACAACACATAACATAGAGTACATACTCACCGCACACACCTAATTCCCCAAAGCCTTCGTCTCCTGCAAATAATATTAAAATAATAAAGAAACCGTATACTCCATGTGTCCGCCGTAATCCATTAATAACGAGGGTCTCACGTCGATCTCCCGTGGAGAGCTGCCACATCAGCTGATGCGACCGCTCTCCAGGGGCTCCAGCGATACAGTGACGGAGATAACCCTCCGCCGGGAGGTCACAGGAGTTCACCTGTGACTTACGGCAGCAGTACAGCGTGAGAATTTTCTCACGCAGCAGTGCTGCCATAAAGTGATCTCCAATGACACACTGCGGGAGGGTTATCTCTGGTCAGTGTGTCATTGGAGGCCCTGTAGAGTGGTCACATCTGCTGATGTGGCAACTCTCCACGGGAGATCGTCGTGGGACACTCACTTTAAAGAGAGACTGCATCAGAAAGGTAAGTATAGGTTGGTTTGTTTTTTTTAATTTTTTTGCAGGTGATCGATGGCTTCGCTAGGATCCTGGACGTACAATAAAAATTCTGAAAAACCGTGTCGTGTTTTATTTCTTTAAAATTCTTTTTTCTGGCTGTGTCTTTTTTTTAACCCCTTATTAATATAGGATTAATAATGGAGAGGCGTCTTAATGACGCCTCTCCATTATTAACCAGGCTTACTGTCACCTTACAATAGCAAGGTGACATTAACCCCTTATTACCCCATATCCCACCGCTACATATGAGTGGGAAAAGAGGGGCTAAGTGCCAGAATCGGCGCATCTTATAGATGCGCTATTTCTTGGGCAGCTGCTGGCAGGTATTTGTAGCCAGGGGGGCAAATATCAATGGCTATGAATATTAGCCCGCAGCTGTCTGCGCAGCCTTTCTGGCTATAAAATATAGGAGGACCAAACGTCATTCTTTTGGGGGGTCCCCCTATTTAACAGCCAGTAGGTTATGCAGACAGCTGCGGGCTGATATTCATAGCCTGGGAAGGAAGCCATGGGTATTTCCCTCTTCCCAGGCTACAAATATTGGCCCCTGGCCGTCGGCTTTCCCCCTCTGGCGCAAAAAATTGCGCGGGAGCCCACGCCATTTTATTTTCTTTTTAAATATATAAGGCAATATATTGATATATCTATGGCTAAATCTATAGAAATATCTATGGATATATCTATGGATATATCTATAGATATATCTATGGATAAATCTATAGAAATATCTATGGATATATCTATGGATTTCTCTATGGATATATCTATGGCTATATATTTATGGATATATCTATAGATATATCAATGGATAAATCTATAGAAATATGTATGGATCTATCTATAGATATAGCTATGGCTATATCCATGGATATATCTATGGCTATATCTATGGATATATCTATAGATATATCTATGGATAAATCTATAGAAATATCTATGGATATATCTATGGCTATATCTATGGATATATCTATGTCTTTATATCAATGGATATATCTATAGATATACCCATTTTTTAGGGCTGAAAGTGCCCCTCTCGGCTTATTCTCGATTCATATACCAGGGAGTCGGCGGGGGAGGGGGAGCACAGCTGTCCTATATACTCACCCCTCCTGGCGTGGTCTCTGCAGCCCCTGCTCTTTTCACACGGTCTCCAGCGCCTTTGTTCAGCGGTCATGTGGTACCGCTCATTAAAGTCATGAATATGCACATATTCATGACTTTAATGAGCGGTACCACGTGACCGCTGAAGTTAGGCTTAGCTGGCAGAGACTGTGGGAGAAGAGCAGGGGCTGCAGAGATGCTCCAGGAGGGGATGAGTCAATGCGATATTCACATGTCCCTGGTCCACCGCTGTGTGCCTCTGTGTTCTCACGTCCTCTAGCTGTGAATGTTCAGGTCAGAGGGCGCGATGACGTGGTTAGTGCGCGCCGCTCCCTCTGCCTGAGCATTCACTGCCGGAGGACCCGGAAGACAGCGGCGTACAGCGGTGGATCGGGGACAGGTGAATATTGCATGTGCTGGGGCCTGAGCCAGCGGTGACACCGGCACCTGTCCTCAATAGCGCGCCGGTGTCCCCGCCTGCTCAGGACACTGGCACCTGGCCCCCAGCGACGAGAGGTGAGTATGTCTTTTTTTTTGTTTTCAATTGCAGCGGCAGCATAAGGGACCTATACTATCATATGGGGGCATAATCTATGGAGCATCTTGTTGGGCATAATACATGGGGCAGCATATGGGGCACAATACATGGGCAGCATATGGGGCATAATCTATGGAGCATCATATGGGGGCATAATACATGGGGCAGCATATGGGGCATAATCTAAGGAGCATCATATGGGGTATAATATATGGGGCACAATCTATGGAGCATCTTGTGGGGCAGAATACATGGGGCAGCATATGGGGCACAATAAATGGGGCAGCATATGAGGCACAATACATGGGGCACAATATGGGGCACAATACATGGGGCAGAATATGGGGCACAATCTATGGAGCATCTTGTGGGGCATATTAAATGGGGCAGAATATGGTGCATAATCTATGGAGCATCTTGTGGGGCAGAATATGGGGCACAATCCATGGAGCATCTTGTGGGGCATAATACATGGGGCAGCATATGGGGCACAATCTATGGAGCATCTTGTGGGGCATAATACATGGGGCAACATATGGGGCACAATCTATGGAGCATCTTGTGGGGCATAATACATGGGGCAGCATATGGGGCATAATCTATGGAGCATCTTGTGAGGCATAATACATGGGGCAGCATATGAGGCATAATCTATGGAGCAGCATATGGGGCTCCTGATTCAATATGACTATTCAAAAACATTTAACCTACTTTAATTTTGCTTTTATTGGTATCTATTTTTCTTTTTGAAATTTACCAGTAGCTGTCTCATTTTCCACCCTAGGCTTATACTCGAGTCAATAAGTTTTCCCATTTTTTTGTGGCAAAATTAGGGGGTCGGCTTATACTTGGGTCGGCTTATACTCGAGTATATACGGTATCTATGGATAAATCTATGGAAATATCTATGGATATATCTATGGCTATATATCTAAGGATATATCTATAGATATATCTATGGATATATCTATGAATATATCTATGGCTATATATCTATGGCTATATATCTATATCACACATGTGGTGTGTGAGCGAGTGGAAACATTACCACTCTGTGTATGCACGGGCTGTTTACAGGACACAGTCAATCCACGTCCTGTGGCACACACCTTTTGGTACCGCTCTGCGGTCAGTTGAGCTTTTTGCTCTTGTTTTTTAGTTAGCTGCTACCACTGAGCGCCAAGTAGTGGCATCGCTAGTGCGACGCCGTGCGCATTGTGGGTCTGGTCAGACTCAAGTCCCCGCGTTCTAGGGGTTGAGCCTAGAGACTTCTCTCGCACCATTTCAGTTGTGTCCTGTGACGTGTAACAGGGAACAGCGCTCTATTATTTTGTTTCTGAGGCTCTGTGAAGAAACAGAGTTTGCCGCTGTTCATACCGGGTGACATCTAACAACGCGTGTTGTCGGCGTTCAAACCGCTGCCTTGTTCTGCCATTGCTTAGCAGCAGGTTCCATCTCTGCACGGTGGACCCTGGTTGCGAACGCATCTTATTGTTATTATTATTATATATATTTAATTTGGTGCGTTCCGCAAACCCTAACATAAGGTGTTCCTAATGCTGGCTTGGATGCCAGTGTTAATATTCATGCCAATGCTTTGACGTACCCTGTTTTGATGGAGTCATGACTGTGCATATGCACCACGGCTCCTGTTATGTTTCGGTAGCTGAGGAGTGCAGGCAAAATAGGCAATACACCAGAGCAGTTGGAATCTATGAGATTGCAGTACCCTGACTAACCACAACAACTAGAGGCAGCCGTGGAGCGTTCCTACGTTGGTCCTAGACGCCTCGTCACAGCCTGAGAAACTAACTACACCTAAAGATAGATATAGGAAAGCTATCTGCCCCGGAGCAGAACCTAAAAAATAATAGAAAGCCCCCAAACATGTAATGGCGGTTAGACAAGAATAAATACTGACACAGACAGAAAATAGTATGAGCAAACGTTGGGGCCCAAACTAACTAAATAGAAAAGGATAGGAAGGGTACTTACTGCAATCCCAGAAAACCCTGAAAAGCACCAACTCTACTAATTTCAAAAACACCTGAGATCACACGACCTCTACCACCTAAATTAGTTCTCTGGTGTAACAAAATCAAAACAGCAGTCACTGAAAAAACTGGAAAAAGCAAAAGTACAAACATCAGTGGCTGAACCAAACTGAGAGGGCAAAAGCCCCCGGAGGGGACCCTGAAGGCCCCCACAGAAGTGCAGGACAAAATGCAAAAATCAAGCACAAAAACAAAAAGAAGATAATGTCTTATCTGTTAGCAGGAGATGCAGACACGACACAGCAGGCTACAAGGGAAACAGGAATCAAGGATAAAGACCAGAACAATTGATCACCGGCAACCTGATGGGAAGGTGACTCCCTTATATAAGACCAGTCAGTACACCTGATTCCCAATCCTCACAATCTTCAAATCTTCACTGGACAGACCAGTACCGCTTGTAACCACCAGAGGGAGCCTCTGCTCAGAACTCATCTCAAGCCCATTCACAACAGTACCCCCCCCTTGAGGAGGGGTCACCGAACCCTCATTTGAGCAACCAGGTCGGTCAGGATGAGTTCTATGGTACGCACGGATGAGTCTCCTAGCATGGATGTCCGAAGCAAACACCCAAGAATTGTCTTCCTGACCATAACCTCTCCACTTAACCAAATACTGGAGTTTCCGTCTAGAAAAACGAGAATCTAATATTTTCTCAACCACATACTCCAGATTGCCCTCAACCAAAACAGGGTCAGGAGGCACAGCAGCAGGAACCACTGGCTCAACAAACCTCTTCAACAAGGACTTGTGGAACACGTTATGGATCTTAAATGTCCCTGGAAGAAGCAAACGAAAAGAAACAGGATTAAGAATCTCCATGATCTTATAAGGTCCAATGAACCTAGGCTTAAATTTAGGAGATGCTACTCTCATAGGAATATTTTTTGAGGACAACCAGACCAAGTCCCCTACTTAAACCGAGGACCATCAGTCCTATGCCGGTTAGCAAACCGCTGGGCCCTCTCCTGAGAGAGGGACAACCTCTCCACTACCTGGTCCCAAATCTGTTGCATACGCTCCACAACAGAGTCAACACCTGGACAGACAGAAGCCTCCGTCTGTCCTGAAGAAAATCGAGGGTGAAACCCAGAATTACAGAAAAACGGAGACATCAAAGTGGCAGAGCTAGCCCTATTATTAAGAGCAAACTCAGCCAAAGGCAAAAAAGAGACCCAGTCATCCTGATCAGCAGACACAAAGCATCTTAGATAAGTCTCCAATGTCTGGTTTGTTCTCTCAGTTTGACCATTGGTCTGAGGATGAAATGCCGAGGAGAAAGACAATTGAACACCCAGTTTAGAACAAAAAGTCCTCCAAAATCTGGAAACAAACTGGACTCCTCTGTCAGACACTATGTTCTCAGGAATGCCGTGTAAACGAACCACGTGTTGAAGGAACAACGGCACCAATTCAGAGGAGGAAGGCAACTTAGGTAATGGCACAAGATGTATCATCTTGGAAAACCTATCACAAATCACCCAGATGGCGGTCATTCTCTGAGAAACAGGAAGGTCGGAAATGAAATCCATAGAGATATGGGTCCATGGTCTCTTGGGCACAGGCAATGGCATCAACAAACCACTAGAGCGAGAGCAAGGCTTGGAGCGAGAGCAAGTCCCACAGGACTGCACAAATTCCCTGACATCACGAGACAAGGTAGGCCACCAAAAGGACCGACTAACCAAGTCTCTGGTACCAAAAATTCCGGATGCCCAGCCAACGCGGAACAATGAATCTCAGACATCACACTCTTTTTCCACTGGTCCGGGACAAACAATTTTCCAACAGGCAGCGCTCGGGCCTATCCTCCTGACACCCCTCCAGAGCAAGTCTCAAATTAGGTGAGATGGCAGAAAGAACTACACCCTCTTTCAAAATAACAGAAGGATCAGATAACTCAGGAGAGTCCGCCAGGAAGCTCCTCGAGAGGGCATCCGCCTTAACATTCTTAGTGCCAGGAAGAAAGGAAACCACAAAATTAAAACGTGTGAAAAACAAGGCCCACCTGGCCTGTCTAGGATTGAGTCGCTTGGCAGATTCCAGATAAACCAGATTCTTATGGTCAGTAAGGACCACCACCTGATGTTTGGCTCCCTCCAGCCAATGTCTCCACTCTTCAAAAGCCCACTTCATGGCCAATAACTCCCGATTACCCACGTCATAATTACGTTCAGTAGGAGAAAATTTTCGAGAGAAAAAGGCACAAGGGTTACTTTTAGAGGTCTCTGGATCTTTTTGGGACAAAACGGCACCTGCCCCAATTTCAGAGGCATCAACCTCCACCTGAAATGGCAGAGAAACATCAGGCTGCCGTAGAACAGGAGCAGAAGTGAATCTCTGCTTAAGTTCCTGAAATGCAGAGACTGCCTCAGGAGGCCAATTCACCACATCAGAACCCTTTTTGGTCAAATCAGTTAATGGTTTAACAATAACCGAGAAATTACCAATAAATTTACGATAAAAATTGGCAAAACCCAAAAATCTTTGAACAGCCTTTAATGAAGTAGGTTGGACCCAATCACAGATGGCCTGAACCTTGACCGGGTCCATTTCAATAACAGATGGGGACAAAATGAATCCCAGAAATGAGATCCTCTGTACGCCAAAAAGACACTTTGATCCCTTCACATACAGAGCATTCTCTCTAAAAAAATGGAATACAGTTCGAACATGTTTCACATGAGAGTCCCAGTCATTAGAAAAAATCAAGATATCATCCAAATAAACAATCAGAAATGTATCCACAAAATCCCTGAAAATGTCATTCATGAAGGACTGGAAGACAGAAGGAGCATTAGGCTGGCTTCACACATCCGGCGGGCGCCTTGCGGCGCCCCCGGCTTTTCCCCGCAGCGCCGCATCTGAAAATCTGATGCGCCGCATGCGGCTTTTTTCGCATTGACATGCATTAGCGCCGCATGGCGCCGCATGTCAATGCGTTGCATGCGGTTTTGTCCGGATACGGCGCAAATGTACATTGCGGCGTCCGGAAAAAACCTGCATGTAACTTTTTTTTTTTCCGGATGGTTTCTTATCTCTCCAAGCATCAGAAACCATCCGGCAAAAAAACCGCATTTTGGGCGCCGGAAGTGTGAAAGCTTTTCACATGCGGCGCTGCGGAAAATGCCGGGGGCGCCGCCAGGCGCCCGCCGGATGTGTGAAAGAGGCCTTAGTGAGCCCAAAGGGCATCACAAGGTACTCAAAAAAAGGCCCCTCCGGGGTATTGAATGCCGTCTTCCATTCATCCCCGTGCTTAATGCGAATAA
The DNA here is from genome assembly GCA_033576555.1 of Oophaga sylvatica. Taxonomy (NCBI): domain Eukaryota; kingdom Metazoa; phylum Chordata; class Amphibia; order Anura; family Dendrobatidae; genus Oophaga; species Oophaga sylvatica. Next base: position 49,761 of record JARQOD010004624.1, read on the forward strand.
GGTTATATGCCCCCCTGAGGTCAAGCTTGGTAAACCAAGTAGCGTTTTTCACCCTGGAAAACAGGTCAGAAATCAAGGGTAACGGGTATTGATATTTCACAGTAATATTGTTCAAAAGACGATAATCAATACACGGCCTTAATGAACCATCCTTTTTGGCCACAAAGAAAAAACCGGCACCTAAGGGTGAAGAGGATGGTCTGATATGACCCTTCTCCAATGACTCCTTGATATAAGACCGCATAGCGTCATGTTCAGGTACAGACAAGTTAAAAAGGCGACCTTTAGGGAATTTACTACCAGGCACTAATTCAATAGCGCAGTCATAGCTCCTATGGGGAGGCAAGGATGCAGATTTACTTTCGCTAAATACATCAGAAAAATCAATCAAAAAGTCAGGAACATCCTGAGCCTGGGGGGAGGCAGAAAAAACAGGAGTGTTGGTATTAACACATTGGCAGCCCCAACTGGTTACAGACACAGATTTCCAATCCAAAACAGGATTATGAGACTGTAACCAAGGGAAACCCAGTACGATAATATCATGCAGATTATACAGAACCAAAAATTTGCAGCACTCTTGATGATCAGGTTCAACCCTCATTATCACCTGAGTAGAGAACTGAGGTTTATTCTCAGCCAAAGGGGTAGAATCGATCCCCAGTAGGGGAATAGACTTCTGTTGGGGTATCAAGGGAAACCCACAACGTTTAGCAAAATCATAATCCATCAGGTTAATAGCTGCTCCAGAATCAACGAAAGCCTGAGCAGAAAATGAGGACAGAGAGCATATCAGGGTAACAGTTAATAAAAACTTAGTCTGAACACTACCCAAGACAACTGAGCGTGCAAAACGTCTTCCCCGCTTAGGGCAGACTGAAATAGCATGAGAGGCATCACCACAGTAGAAACATAACCCATTGCGCTTTGGAAACTCATGACGCTGTGCCCCAGACACCACTCTATCACACTGCATGGATTCAGAAGCAGGTTCACAAGGCAACACTATTCCACGCATACTTCTCCGCTCACGCAAACGTCTGTCAATTTGAATCGCTAATGACATAGAATCATTGAGACCAGAGGGGACAGGAAATCCCACCATAACATCTTTTACATTATCTGACAGACCCTTCCGAAAAAGGGCCGCCAAAGCGTCGTCATTCCATTTGGTCACGACTGCCCACCTACGGAATCTCTGACAGTATAACTCAGCGTCATCAAGCCCCTGATTTAATGCCAACAAGGCTTTTTCAGCTTGATCAGTGACATTAGGCTCATCGTACAATAACCCCAAAGCCTGAAAAAATGCATCAACATCACTCAAAACAGGATCCCCAGGTGTCAGGGAAAAAGCCCAATCCTGAGGATCGCCGCGCAGGAGAGAGATGACAATTTGAACCTGCTGCGCTGCGTTCCCTGAGGACTTAGATTTTAAGGCAAAAAACAATTTACAATTATTTTTGAAATTCAGAAACTTAGCTCGATCCCCTAAAAACAAATCTGGCATGGGAATCCTAGGTTCCACAACAGGCAACCTAGCAAGATATGCAGCAATACTCTGAACCTCAGTGGCAAGCTGATCCACACGGCCAGACAACTGTGCAAACTCCATTGAGAGAAAAAATCCTCCCCAGCACCCAGAGATACAGAGGGAAAAAAAAAAAAAAAAAAAAAATGCAACAAACAGAAAAATATCTCTGACAACTCTGACAACCGTTTTTTCTTTCACAAATTTTTTCCCTTCTGTGAGTACCATACAATTTTAAATTTTGGGCCGGTAATACTGTTATGTTTCGGTAGCTGAGGAGTGCAGGCAAAATAGGCAATACACCAGAGCAGTTGGAATCTATGAGATTACAGTACCCTGACTAACCACAACAACTAGAGGCAGCCGTGGAGCGTTCCTACGTTGGTCCTAGACGCCTCGTCACAGCCTGAGAAACTAACTACACCTAAAGATAGATATAGGAAAGCTATCTGCCCCGGAGCAGAACCCCAAAGATAATAGAAAGCCCCCAAACATGTAATGGCGGTTAGACAAGAAGAAATACTGACACAGACAGAAAATAGTATGAGCAAACGTTGGGGCCCAAACTAACTAAATAGAAAAGGATAGGAAGGGTACTTACTGCAATCCCAGAAAACCCTGAAAAGCACCAACTCTACTAATTTCAAAAACACCTGAGATCACACGACCTCTACCCTAAATTAGTTCTCTGGTGTAACAAAATCAAAACAGCAGCCACTGAAAAAACTGGAAAAAGCAAAAGTACAAACATCAGTGGCTGAACCAAACTGAGAGGGCAAAAGCCCCCGGAGAGGTCCCTGAAGGCCCCCACAGAAGTGCAGGACAAAATGCAAAAATCAAGCACAAAAACAAAAAGAAGAAAATGTCTTATCTGTTAGCAGGAGATGCAGACACGACACAGCAGGCTACAAGGGAAACAGGAATCAAGGATAAAGACCAGAACAATTGATCACCGGCAACCCTGATGGGAAGGTGACTCCCTTATATAAGACCAGTCAGTAACACCTGATTCCCAATCCTCACAATCTTCACAATCTTCACTGGACAGACCAGTACCGCTTGTAACCACCAGAGGGAGCCTCTGATCAGAACTCATCTCAAGCCCATTCACAACAGGCTCCACTTATTAAGTGAGGCCATCAAGGCACATAAAGCACTGATTCATTCATTGTTTTCTGGAGATAGCTGAAGTGGACGATCACTGCCCTTAGGTGTTCTCCACCTTGGACAATACTACTTTGCTATAAGGAATCAGATCCTTTAAATATGAGCAGTTAAGAAAGTCTCTCCCAGTTGAATTCTCCAGTGATCACCTCTGATCTGTGAGGAAAGTGTTGACTTTCCCTGCAGTGCCACCACAGGTGAAAATAAGGATTACACGGCCTTTATCCAAATCAATGGGCAATCTGTATAATTCAGGACATGAAAGGTCTTGCAGTGAGCGAGGCCTGGAGACCCCTATTCTCAAAGTAATGTATTCAAGAACATCTGTAATATGGGTGGGGGTCTTCACCCAAACCCACAATGCCCCAACAAGGCATTAAAGGTGTTGTCAATGAGCACTGGAGGTGAGGGACCCTGACAGCGAAGCACAAGAGTCTGAAAACACAAAGAATTTTATGCGCTTCATTAAAAATGTCAGCAGTTTCTAAAACGCTCAAAAAAATGAAAAACAGAAATGTTGGAAAAGAGAATCCTTGTCCCAGACCCGGACCTGGCTCAGCCCTTCTGTACTATTATTATAATGCCGTCTACCCCCCTGTCACCCCGTGTGGATAATTGGCTGCTCCCCGCGGTGACATTCCAACTTCTACAGTCACTGCCCCTCGGAGGTACTCCAAATATTATCATAAGTGTTCCTCTTTCCAAAGTGTTAAAAATATTAAGCCTGCAGGAACAGAGGCTCTGAGGGTAAGAGGATCGCTGTGTGCTCCGCCAAGAGATAGGAGAAAAGGAGGCTCTGTTACATGGAGGCATTCATTATTAATAAAGCAATTGTTCCCCTGTGAGTATACAAAATTACCCCACACTAATGTGTACACACAGATACATCATGTCAGGGCGGCAGGAGGACTGCCTTCATATACTGCTGCAACATGAGCAGCTGGTATAACCTGGGCATCTCCTGTATCTAATTATATATGTACAGCTTGTATAACCTGGGTATCTCCTGTATATAATTATATATGTACAGCTGTTATAACCTGGGTATCTCCTGTATATAATTATATATGTCCAGCTGGTATAACCTGGGCATCTCCTGTATATAATTATATATG
>JARQOD010004625.1:0-53565 GCA_033576555.1 Oophaga sylvatica
GTGAATTATCAGTATAGAATAGCGTCATCTATGTGGTGAATTATCAGTATAGAATAGCGTCATCTATGTCGTGAATTATCAGTATAGAATAGCGCCATCTATGTGGTGAGTTATCAGTATAGAATAGCGCCATCTATGTGGTGAATTATCAGTATAGAATAGCGCCATCTATGTGGTGAATTATCAGTATAGAATAGCGCCATCTATCTGGTGAGTTATCAGTATAGAATAGCGCCATCTATCTGGTGAGTTATCAGTATAGAATAGCGCCATCTATGTGGTGAATTATCAGTATAGAATAGCGTCATCTATGTGGTGAGTTATCAGTATAGAATAGCGCCATCTATGTCGTGAATTATCAGTATAGAATAGCGCCATCTATGTGGTGAGTTATCAGTATAGAATAGCGCCATCTATGTGGTGAATTATCAGTATAGAATAGCGCCATCTATCTGGTGAATTATCAGTATAGAATAGCGCCATCTATCTGGTGAGTTATCAGTATAGAATAGCGCCATCTATCTGGTGAATTATCAGTATAGAATAGCGCCATCTATCTGGTGAGTTATCAGTATAGAATAGCGCCATCTATCTGGTGAATTATCAGTATAGAATAGCGCCATCTATCTGGTGAATTATCAGTATAGAATAGCGCCATCTATCTGGTGAATTATCAGTATAGAATAGCGCCATCTATCTGGTGAATTATCAGTATAGAATAGCGCCATCTATCTGGTGAGTTATCAGTATAGAATAGCGCCATCTATCTGGTGAATTATCGAATTGTCAGTATAGAATAGCGCCATAAGTCAGCATAGAAACACAGTTATCTAATCATACAGAATAGCCAACAATAAAGAAGATAGTCAGCACACACGAACGCCACCTGTCCACGGCCTCCTTCACACCTCCTGGTGATTCCTGTACCGCAACAACCAGTACTGGTGAGATATGTGGTCCGTGTCCATTTGCCATGTGTATGTACGTATGTCACATCCTTGTATCCGTTTGTTTCCATGTGACAAGGACCGGTGCCTGGGAAGAAGTGGTACAGTTCACACTGATCCCACACCCCAGCTGCTGAAGGCCGCTCTCATCATTGTTGCCTGGCCTCCCTGAGATCAGCACGACCAGGAGACAATGATGGGAGTTGTATTCAGCACCCGCTGTGTACACCCTGTGTAAAATTTAGAATTAAATTTTAAAAAAGATGGCGTGGGCTCCCGCGCTATTTTCATAACCAGCAGCGGGAAAGCTGACGTTTGGGGGCTGATGTTAATAATCGGGAACATGGGACAATGTCCCATGAGGTTCCCAGGTTATTAATAACAGCTCACAGCTGTTTGCTAAGACTTTACTAGTAAATTTACGGGGAACTCCAGGAAAAAAAATGATGCAGGGTCCCTCTATAAATTCTAACCAGCAAAGGGTAAACAGACAGCTGTCGGCTGATATTAATAGCCCAGGAAGTGGCCAGAGATACTGACCCCCCTCCCAGGCTACCAACATCAACCTTCAGCCGCGCCAGGAACGGTGCGTCCATAAGAAGTGTTCCCACGCTCAGTTCACCAATGAACTGTTGTGACCTCTATGAGATCACCACTAGCACCGTGAGCACAGTGAACTGAGCATGGGAACGCAGCTTCAGTGTCCGGCAGTAACCTCTATGACGTGTCACCGCTGGTCACTGACGCTGCGTTCTCAGCAGCTCAGTGTCTCCTGGATTTCAGCCTGGACGGTCGCATCAAGCCACTGTGCAGTTTGAAAAAACAGATGTCGCAGAGATGGATTATGGCGTGGGACATTATGGTTATTTTCACGTGGGACAGGCGAGGGATATGGTTATTTTTTTTTGCAGGGGACATGGGCTTCAATGGATTTTAGGCATAAAGGGGAGTGTAGGTTTGTTTTTTATACTTAAATAAATGTGTAAAACAGGGTGTTGAGTTTTATTTCACCATAAAGGATTTTATTCTTGCTGTGTGTTTATTTACAAATTTAGACTGGGGTTAGTATTAGGGGCATCTTATGGACACCTCTAGGTTACTAAACCCTGGGATTGATGTCACCTGACAATACAAGGCTGACATCCACCCCAATACTATTACCCCACTTGTCACTGCACCAGGGCAAGTGGGAAGAGCGAGGCTAAGTGCCAGATTTGGTACATATTATAGATGTGCCTTTTCTGGGGCAGCTGAGAGCTAATTTTGATAGTCTGTGAGGGGGCAATATCTCTAGCCCTTTCCCAGGCTATTAATATCAGCCCACAGCTGTCTGCTCAGCCTTCGCTGGTTTGAATTTATGGGGGAACCCTGCGCCATTTTTTTCTTAGGTCCTCCATAAATTCACCAGTAAAGCTGCGAGCTATTATTCATAGCCTGGGAACCTTAAGGGATATTGTCCCTTGTGCCAGATTATTAATAGCCCCCAGCTGTCAGCTTTCACTCAGCAGGTTATGAAAATTACCTGGAGCCCACGCCATTTTTTTAATTTAATTCTTAATTTTACACAGAATGTACATAGCGGGTGCTGAATACAACTCCCATCATTGTCTTTTTGTCGTGCTGATCTCAGGCAGACCAGGCAACAATGATGAGAGCCGCATTGAAGAGCCGGTCCATGGGAACAGCACGAACTGTACTGCTTTTTCCCAGGTGCCGGTACGTGTCACACTGATGTAATCTGTGTGTCATTAGTGTGCACGTGTGCGGCGCGCATCATTTTGTCCATGCTCAGCAAAAAAACTGACATGTCTGCAGGTTTTTCACATGGACCTGACATGTGCGCGCCACCACTGTATACAATGGGTATGTGTAAGTCTGTATTTGTGGCCCTTAAAAACGTACCACATATGGAAATAAAAAATGGACATGTGAAGGGGACCTAAGGGAAAGTGTGAACAGAATAGTGCCATCTAAACCCCAAAATAAAGACACACATAGAAGTAAAAAAGCTCCTACATGTTCCGGACTGACAAGACAGTGGAAGCCTTCCACCGGGATACGTAATAGACTCCATGATGGAACCCTGGGGGGAAAAGGGGGTCGACGAGGGGAGAGCGGCGGACGCAGCAGTCTCTTACCTTTCTGCATATAGATATCTCTAATTCACGGACAGATCAGCGCAGCAGAAATCCCTGCAGAGAGAAGAGAGGCGAGTCATCGTGAGTGGAGTCCTGAGCACACCGCCATATGCAGCCCCAGTAGTATGTGACCATATACAACAGCGGATCCTGCTGGGGGGCTCTGCCAGTTCAAGACTTTCATTTAATGCACATATGTCAAACTCAGGCTTGCAGGGTGAGTATATTTGACCCGTGACGCCGAATATACTCCTAAATGCCGATACAGTTCAAAGCAATGATGGAAGAGGGAGTCTGACACTTTGTCTCTCATCATTCCCCCTGAGTCTGACGTCTCAGCACAGCGGTAGCAATGACGTCACTACAGAGGATCTGAAGACACCATAAAGAGACCAGAGCAGCGGGGGTACAAGCACAGTTGAGTATTCATTTTTTTTAAATGTGGGGACCATTATACTGTATGGAGGACTATGTGGAGCCATTATACTCTATGGAGCTCTATGTGGGACCATTATACTGTATGGAGGACTATGTGGGGCCATTATACTGTATGGAGCTCTATGTGGGACCATTACACTGTATGGAGGACTATGTGGGGCCATTATACTCTATGGAGCTCTATGTGGGACCATTATACTGTATGGAGGACTATGTGGGGCCATTATACTGTATGGAGCTCTATGTGGGACCATTACACTGTATGGAGGACTATGTGGGGCCATTATACTCTATGGAGGACTATGTGGGGCTATTATAATGTATGGAGCACTATGTGGGACCATTATACTGTATGGAGCTCTATGTGGGACCATTACACTGTATGGAGGACTATGTGGGGCCATTATACTCTATGGAGGACTATGTGGGGCTATTATAATGTATGGAGCACTATGTGGGACCATTATACTGTATGGAGCTCTATGTGGGACCATTACACTGTATGGAGGACTATGTGAGGCCATTATAATGTATGGAGCACTATGTGGGACCATTATACTGTATAGAGGACTATGTGGGGTCATTATACTCTATGGAGCACTATGAGGGGCTATTATAATGTATGGAGCACTATGTGGAGCCATTATACTGTATGGAGCTCTATGTGGGACCATTATACTGTATGGAGGACTATGTGGGGCAATTATACTGTATGAAGGACTATGTGGGGCTATTATAATGTATGGAGCACTATGTGGGACCATTATACAGTATGGAGGACTATGTGGGGCCATTATACTCTATGGAGGACTATGTGGGGCTATTATAATGTATGGAGCACTATGTGGGACCATTATACTGTATGGAGCTCTATGTGGGACCATTACACTGTATGGAGGACTATGTGGGGCAATTATACTGCATGGAGGACTATGTGGGGCTATTATAATGTATGGAGCACTATGTGGGACCATTATACTGTATGGAGCACTATGTGGGGCCATTATACTGTATTGAGGACTATGTGGGACCATTATACTGTATGGAGGACTATGTGGGGCTGTTATAATGTATGGAGCACTATGTGGAGCCATTATACTGTATGGAGCTCTATGTGGGACCATTATACTGTATGGAGCTCTATGTGGGACCATTATACTGTATGGAGGACTATGTGGGGCAATTATACTGTATGGAGGACTATGTGGGGCTATTATAATGTTTGGAGCACTATGTGGGACCATTATACTGTATGGAGCACTATGTGGGGCTATTTTAATGTATGGAGCACTATATGGGACCATTATACTGTATGGAGCACTATGTGGGACTATTATACTGTATGGAGCACTATGTGGGACCATTATACTGTATGGAGGACTATGTGGGATAATTATACTGCATGGAGGACTATGTGGGGCTATTATAATGTATGGAGCACTATGTGGGGCCATTATACTGTATGGAGCACTATGTGGGACTATTATACTGTATGGAGCACTATGTGGGACCATTATACTGTATGGAGGACTATGTGGGGCAATTATACTGTATGGAGCACTATGTGGGACTATTATACTGTATGGAGCACTATGTGGGACCATTATACTGTATGGAGGACTATGTGGGGCAATTACACTGTATGGAGGACTATGTGGGGCTATTATAATGTATGGAGCACTATGTGAGGCCGATTATACTGTATGGAGGACTATGTGAGGCCCATTATACTGTATGGAGGACTATGTGGGACCATTATACTGTATGGGGCACTATGCGGGGCTATTATAATGTATGGAGCACTATGTGGGACCATTATACTGTATGGAGGACTATGTGGGACCATTATACTGTATGGGGCACTATGTGGGGCTATTATAATGTATGGAGCACTATGTGGGACCATTATACTGTATGGAGCACTATGTGGGGCCATTATACTGTATGGAGGACTATGTGGGGCTATTATAATGTATGGAGCACTATGTGGGACCCTTATACTGTATGGAGAACATACTGTGGGGGTATCATACTGTGTATGTGGAGGGTATTGTGGTGGAATGCACTGTGGGGGTATCATACTGTGTATGTGGAGGGTATTGTGGTGGAATGCACTGTGGGGGTATCATACTGTGCATGTGGAGGGTATTGTGGTGGAATGCACTGTGGGGTATCATACTGTGCATGTGGAGGGTATTGTGGTGGAATGCACAGTGGGGGTATCATACTGTGTATGTGGAGGGTATTGTGGTGGAATGCACTGTGGGGGTATCATACTGTGTATGTGGAGGGTATCGGGGTGGAATGCACTGTGGGGGTATCATACTGTGCATGTGGAGGGTATTGTGGTGGAATGCACTGTGGGGGTATCATACTGTGTATGTGGAGGGTATAGGGGTGGAATGCACTGTGGGGGTATCATACTGTGCATGTGGAGGGTATCGGGGTGGAATGCACTGTGGGGGTATCATACTGTGCATGTGGAGGGTATTGTGGTAGAATGCACTGTGGGGTATCATACTGTGCATGTGGAGGGTATTGTGGTGGAATGCACTGTGGGGGTATCATACTGTGCATGTGGAGGGTATCGGGGTGGAATGCACTGTGGGGGTATCATACTGTGCATGTGGAGGGTATTGTGGTGGAATGCACTGTGGGGTATCATACTGTGCATGTGGAGGGTATTGTGGTGGAATGCACTGTGGGGGTATCATACTGTGCATGTGGAGGGTATTGTGGTGGAATGCACTGTGGGGTATCATACTGTGCATGTGGAGGGTATCGTGGTGGAATGCACTGTGGGGTATCATACTGTGCATGTGGAGGGTATCGGGGTGGAATGCACTGTGGGGGTATCATACTGTGCATGTGGAGGGTATTGTGGTGGAATGCACTGTGGGGTATCATACTGTGCATGTGGAGGGTATTGTGGTGGAATGCACTGTGGGGTATCATACTGTGCATGTGGAGGGTATTGTGGTGGAATGCACTGTGGGGGTATCATACTGTGCATGTGGAGGGTATTGTGGTGGAATGCACTGTGGGGGTATCATACTGTGCATGTGGAGGGTATTGTGGTGGAATGCACTGTGGGGTATCATACTGTGCATGTGGAGGGTATTGTGGTGGAATGCACTGTGGGGTATCATACTGTACGTGTGGAGGGTATTGTGGTGGAATGCACTGTGGAGTATCATACTGTACATGTGGAGGGTATCGGGGTAGAATGGACTGTGGGGTATCATACTGTGCATGTGGAGGGTATCAGGGTGGAATGCACTGTGGGGTATCATACTGTGCATGTGGAGGGTATCAGGGTGGAATGCACTGTGGGGTATCATACTGTGCATGTGGAGGGTATCGGGGTGGAATGCACTGTGAGGTATCATACTGTGCATGTGGAGGGTATCGGGGTAGAATGGACTGTGGGGTATCATACTGTGCATGTGGAGGGTATTGTGGTGGAATGCACTGTGGGGTATCATACTGTGCATGTGGAGGGTATCGGGGTGGAATGCACTGTGGGGTATCATACTGTGCATGTGGAGGGTATCGGGGTGGAATGCACTGTGGGGTATCATACTGTGCATGTGGAGGGTATCGGGGTGGAATGCACTGTGGGGTATCATACTGTGCATGTGGAGGGTATCGGGGTGGAATGCACTGTGGGGTATCATACTGTGCATGTGGAGGGTATTGTGGTAGAATGCACTGTGGGGTATCATACTGTGCATGTGGAGGGTATCGGGGTGGAATGCACTGTGAGGTATCATACTGTGCATGTGGAGGGTATCGGGGTGGAATGCACTGTGGGGGTATCATACTGTGCATGTGGAGGGTATCGGGGTGGAATGCACTGTGGGGGTATCATACTGTGCATGTGGAGGGTATCGGGGTGGAATGCACTGTGGGGGTATCATACTGTGCATGTGGAGGGTATCGGGGTGGAATGCACTGTGAGGTATCATACTGTGCATGTGGAGGGTATCGGGGTGGAATGCACTGTGGGGTATCATACTGTGCATGTGGAGGGTATCGGGGTGGAATGCACTGTGGGGGTATCATACTGTGCATGTGGAGGGTATCGGGGTGGAATGCACTGTGGGGTATCATACTGTGCATGTGGAGGGTATCGGGGTGGAATGCACTGTGGGGGTATCATACTGTGTTTGGGGGCATTTTCTTTGCATCATACTTTATTATCTGTATTATTCAAGCTGTTTTTATCCTTTATTACACTGACGTTGGGCCGTTGGGCCGTTGGGCCGCATGCTTTTTACTGCTCTTCCATAACATTATTTTCCAATATTGTATTCTAAGATCTACCGGTACTAATTAAGATGTACTTTGTTCGTGGGAAGACCCCTCTAGTTAGTTTCCATACGAAAAAGTTAATCGTTATATTTGACGACACTGAAAATCTCCCTCAATTGTAGACATTTTTTTTAATAAATATCAAGGTTGGCCCGTAACTTTCTCCAAGCTTTTAATTTTGGCCCTCGGTGAACAGAAGTTGGACTTTCCTGATGGAACGATAATTGTGAAATCCAATGAAAGCTTCAGTACAGCGACATCTACACTGCACACTTGGGGCTCTACCTTCACTCTGAGTGTAGAAATTCCAGAATTTTATTATTATTATTATACATTTTTATAGCGCCATTTATTCAGTCCTCCTGAATGGAGAAAGAAAACTGTTGTGAAGAAGAAACGGAGAGTTGTGGTCATGGGCGATTCCCTGTTGAGAGGAACAGAGGCTGCTATCTGCAGACCGGATATAACCTCAAGAGAAATGTGCTGTCTTCCAGGTGCAAAAATTAAAGATGTGTCTGACAGGATATCAGGACTCTTCAGACCTAAAGATGACTACCCATTCCTGCTAATACATGTGGGGACAAATGACACCACAAGAAGTGACCTGGAAGCCATCTGCAGTGACTTTGAAAACTTAGGTAAGAAAGTGAAAGAACTGGGAGCGCAGGTGGTCTTCTCTTCCATCATCTCAGTGGATGTCCATGGAACAAGGAGGTGGAATAAAATTCTGCAGGTGAACAACTGGCTACGTCGATGGTGCCGTCAGCAAGGATTTGGATTTCTGGATCACGGAGTGAATTACCTGTACGATGGACTACTTGCTAGAGATGGGGTGCACCTTACGAAGACTGGAAAACATGTATTTGGAAGTCGCCTTGCTACACTCATCAGGAGAGCTTTAAACTAGAACAATGTGGGAAGGGAAGCAAAACGCCAGAAAAGCCATACACCTGACAAATGCTATTGAGAACTCAGCTATTAGAAGTGAAGGGGAAGAACAAAGACAAAAAAATCTAAATAATAAAAATATTGAAGAAAGAGAAACCAATCACAAACTAAAATGTTTTTATACAAATGCACAAAGCATGGGCAACAAACAAGGAGAACTGGAGCTACTAACGCAGGAGAAGAAATATGATGTCATTGGAATCACTGAGACTTGGTGGGACGATACACATGATTGGAATACAAGGCTAGAAGGATACAACTTATCTGCAAGAAACAGACTTGATAAACGAGGAGGAGGTGTCGCATTGTATGTTAGAAAAGCGTATATCTGCACAGAGATTGACGCTTCAGAGACTGGGAGTTCTGTGGAAACTGTTTGGGTAAGAATACAAGGAGCGAACAATGGAAAATACACCATTGTAGGCATTTACTACAGGCCGCCTGTGCAAGCTGAAGATATGGATGAACTCTTTATGCATCAAATGGCCAAGTTCTCCAAAAAAATATGACATAGTGGTCATGGGAGATTTCAACTATCCAGACATTTGTTGGGAATCTCTCTCAGGCAAAACTAACAGGTCCAGGAAATTCTTATCCTCTCTTGCTGACAACTTTATCTTCCAAAAGGTAATGGAGAAAACAAGGAGATCTGCTACCTTGGATCTAATCCTTATAAACAGGGAAGAAATGGTTGAGGAGGTAAGAGTGGCTGGGACTCTAGGAGGTAGTGACCATGCTATTTTAGAATTTTGGATAACAAGAGGAGGAAGACCTGTGAAGACTCAGACGTCAAGGTTAGATTTCAGAAAGGCAGATTTTAAGGGACTCCGAAAGAGAATTGGAGGGATCCAATGGCTGGATATCCTTAAGGACAAAAATGTCCAGGAAGGATGGGAAATCTTGAAAAATGAGATTCTCAAAGCACAATCATTAACAATTCCAAAAAGAGGGAAGAATGGGAAGCATTTAAGGAAACCAGGATGGATGAACACAGAACTTAAACACATGCTAAAAAGGAAGAAAGAAATGTTTATCAAATGGAAAGAGGGAGGCATATCTAAAGAAGAATATAATGCCGTCTGCAGAACCTGCAGGCCAAGAATCACATTATCTAAAGCTGACAATGAATTAAGGCTTGCAAGTGACGTCAAAAGCAATAAAAAAGGATTTTGGGGATACGTCAAAAGTAAAAGAAAAGTCAAAGATGCTATAGGACTTTTACAGGATGAAAATTATGAAATGGTAAGACAGGATGTTGAGAAGGCTGAACTTTTAAATTCCTATTTTGCATCTGTATTCTCTCAGAAAGGAAATGTAACATCAACTGATCTTCACTGTCCTATTAAGGGAATAGAAGAATCCAGGATATCTATAAACAGAAAGACAGTGAGGAAACACTTAGCTAACCTAAATGAATAAGTCTCCAGGTCCAGATGAATTACACCCCAGGGTACTGAAGGAGATAGCAGAAGAAATTTTTGAACCACTCTCCATAATCTTTGAAAATTCTTGGAGAACAGGAGAAGTCCCAGAAGACTGGAGAAGAGCAAATGTTGTTCCTATCTTCAAAAAGGGGAAGAAGGTGGACCCAGGGAACTACAGGCCGGTGAGTCTGACTTCTATACCAGGAAAGATCTTTGAACAAATTATTAAACAACATGTATATAAGTACCTGGACAAGAATGAAGTGATTAACCCCTTCCCAACCTTTGACACAGCGTATGCGTCATGAAAGTCGGTGCCAATCCGACCTATGACGCATACCCTGTGTCATGAAAGGATTGCGTTCCTGCGGGCCGGGAGACCGGGGTCACTCAAAGGTCACCCGACCCGCAGGCACAGGACCCTTTGTGCTTCACCACAGGGGGGTTGGCTTAACCCCCCCGTGGCCACGATCGCTCTGATTGGCTGTTAAAAGTGAAACAGCCAATCAGAGCAATGTGTAATATTTCACCAATTTAATTGGTGAAATATTACAATCCAGCCATGGCCGATGCTGCAATAGCATCTGCCATGGCTGGACACCGAGCCCTGACCCCCCCACACGTAGTCACGGCGGCGATCGGCCGCCGCCACCAAAAGATGGCGGTGATCGGTCACCGCCGTCACTATCTGCTCCCCTCCTCCTTTGCTCCGCTGCCCCCACCTTCCGATCCCCCCCCCTAACCTTCCGACGCCCCTACTCACCTCTCCCGGTCCACCGATGTCCCTGGATCGGTCCCGGCGTCCGCCCGGGCCTCTTCATGGGCGCCGCCATCTTGGAAAATGGCGGGCGCATGCGCAGTGCGCCCGCCGGCCGGCACATGCGCGGTGCGCCCCCCAGTGTTCAAAAATTTATTTTGATCACTGTGACAAACTGTCACAGTGATCAAAATAAAAAAAAAGTAAATGAACCCCCCTGTCATAGGTAGGGACAAATAAAAAAATAAAGAATTTTTTTTTTTTTTCCTAGCGGATATTGCTGCTGATCCGCGGCGGATTTTGCTGCGGATCCGCGGCGGATTTTGCTGCTGATCCGCGGCGGATTTTGCTGCTGATCCGCGGCGGATTTTGCTGCTGATCCGCGGCGGATTTTGCTGCTGATCCACGGGGGATTTTGCTGCGGATCCGCGGCTGATTTTGCTGCGGATCCGCGGCGGATATTGCTGCTGATCCGCGGCGGATTTTGCTGCGGATCCGCGGCTGATTTTGCTGCGGATCCGCGGCGGATATTGCTGCTGATCCGCGGAAGATATTGCTGCTGATCCGCGGCGGATTTTGCTGCTGATCCGCGGCGGATTTTGCTGCTGATCCGCGGCGGATTTTGCTGCTGATCCGCGGCGGATTTTGCTGCTGATCCGCGGCTGATTTTGCTGCGGATCCGCGGCTGATTTTGCTGCTGATCCGAGGCTGATTTTGCTGCGGATCCGCGGCGGATATTGCTGCTGATCGGCGGCGGATATTGCTGCTGATCCGCGGCGGATATTGCTGCTGATCCGCGGCTGATTTTGCTGCGGATCCGCGGCTGATTTTGCTGCTGATCCGCGGCTGATTTTGCTGCTGATCCGCGGCTGATTTTGCTGCTGATCCGCGGCTGATTTTGCGCCTGATTTTGCTGCGGATCCGCGGCGGATATTGCTGCTGATCCGCGGCTGATTTTGCTGCGGATCCGCGGCTGATTTTGCTGCGGATCCGCGGCGGATTTTGCTGCGGATCCGCGGCTGATTTTGCTGCGGATCCGAGGCTGATTTTGCTGCGGATCCGCGGCGGATATTGCTGCTGATCCGCGGAAGATATTGCTGCTGATCCGCGGCGGATTTTGCTGCTGATCCGCGGCAGATTTTGCTGCTGATCCGCGGCGGATTTTGCTGCTGATCCGCGGCTGATTTTGCTGCGGATCCGCGGCTGATTTTGCTGCTGATCCGAGGCTGATTTTGCTGCGGATCCGCGGCGGATATTGCTGCGGATCCGCGGCGGATATTGCTGCTGATCCGCGGCGGATATTGCTGCTGATCGGCGGCGGATATTGCTGCTGATCCGCGGCGGATATTGCTGCTGATCCGCGGCTGATTTTGCTGCGGATCCGCGGCTGATTTTGCTGCTGATCCGCGGCTGATTTTGCTGCTGATCCGCGGCTGATTTTGCTGCTGATCCGCGGCTGATTTTGCGCCTGATTTTGCTGCGGATCCGCGGCGGATATTGCTGCTGATCCGCGGCTGATTTTGCTGCGGATCCGCGGCTGATTTTGCTGCGGATCCGCGGCGGATTTTGCTGCGGATCCACGGCTGATTTTGCTGCGGATCCGAGGCTGATTTTGCTGCGGATCCGCGGCGGATATTGCTGCTGATCCGCGGAAGATATTGCTGCTGATCCGCGGCGGATTTTGCTGCTGATCCGCGGCAGATTTTGCTGCTGATCCGCGGCGGATTTTGCTGCTGATCCGCGGCGGATTTTGCTGCTGATCCGCGGCGGATTTTGCTGCTGATCCGCGGCGGATATTGCTGCTGATCCGCGGCGGATATTGCTGCTGATCCGCGGCGAATATTGCTGCTGATCCGCGGCGGATATTGCTGCTGATCCGCGGCGGATATTGCTGCTGATCCGCGGCGGATATTGCTGCTGATCCGCGGCGGATATTGCTGCTGATCCGCGGCGGATATTGCTGCTGATCCGCGGCGGATATTGCTGCTGATCCGCAGGGGATATTGCTGCTGATCCGCGGCGGATTTTGCTGCTGATCCGCGGCGGATTTTGCTGCTGATCCGCGGCGGATATTGCTGCTGATCCGCGGCGGATATTGCTGCTGATCCGCGGCGGATATTGCTGCTGATCCGCGGCGGATATTGCTGCTGATCCGCGGCGGATATTGCTGCTGATCCGCGGCTGATTTTGCTGCGGATCCGCGGCGGATTTTGCTGCTGATCCGCGGCTGATTTTGCTGCTGATCCGCGGCAGATTTTGCTACTGATCCGCGGCAGATTTTGCTGCTGATCCGCGGCTGATTTTGCGCCTGATTTTGCTGCGGATCCGCGGCGGATATTGCTGCTGATCCGCGGCGGATATTGCTGCTGATCCGCGGCGGATATTGCTGCTGATCCGCGGCAGATTTTGCTGCTGATCCGTGGCGGAGTTTGCTGCGGATCCGCGGCGGATTTTGCTGCGGATCCGCGGCGGATTTTGCTGCTGATCCGCGGCGGATTTTGCTGGGGATCCTCGGCGGATTTTGCTGGGGATCCTCGCGACGTGCCGTCATTCAGTGACGAAGCCTCGGACACGGGCTGCAGCGTCTGGGCTCCGTCACCGCTAGCACAGATGAATCATCTGCTGATTCATCTGCGCTAGCGGGTATAGCATAACGCGATCGCGTTATGCTATACCGTTACCAGCCGGTCAACACTACGTGTTGAACGGGCTGGTAAAACGCAATATGAACCCAGCCTTAGGGTTAGGGTTAGCATTAGGGTTAAGGTTAGAATTAGGGTTAGGGCAGGAATTTGGGTTAGGGTTGGAATTAGGGTTAGGCTTGGAATTAGGGTTAGGCTTGTGGTTAGGTTTATGGTTAGAGTTGGGATTAGGGTTAGGGGTGTGTTGGGGTTAGGGTTATGGTTTGTATTAGGGTTAGGTGTGTGTAGGGGTTAGGGTTGGGGTTAGGGGTGTGTTGGGGTTAGGGTTGGAGTTAGAATTGAGGGATTTCTACTATTTAGGCACATCAGGGGGTCTCCATACGCGACATGGCGCCACCATTGATTCCTGCAAATTTTGCATTCAAAAAGTCAAACAGTGCTCCCTTTATTCAGTACTCAGGAAAAACTGGACAACAACTTTTGGGGTCCAATTTCTCCTGTAACCATTGTGAAAATAAAAAATAGTGGGCTAAAAAATCATTTTTTGAGAAAAAAAAATGATTTTTTATTTTCACGGCTCTGCATTATAAACTTCTGTGAAGCACCTGGGGGTTCAAAGTGCTCACTATGCATCTAGATAAGTTCCTTAGGGGGTCTAGTTTCCAAAATGGGGTCACTTGTGGGGGAGCTCCAATGTTTAGGCACACAGGGACTCTCCAAATGCAACATGGCAACCGCTAAATATTCCAGCATATTTTCCATTCAAAAAGTCAAATGGCGCTCCTTCCCTTCTGAGCCCTGCCGTGCGCCCATACAGTGGTTTATGACCACATATGAGGTATCTGTGTACTCACGAGAAATTGCTCAACAAATTTTAGGATCCATTTTATCCTGTTATCCATGTAAAAATGAAAAAATTGATGCTAAAAGAAATTTTTTGTTGGAAAAATTAAAATGTCCATTTTTTCCTTCCATGTTGCTTTAGTTCCTGTGAAGCACCTGAAGGGTTAATAATCTTCTTGAATGTAGTTTTGAGTAGCTTGAGGGGTGCAGTTTTTATAATGGTGTCACTTTTGGGTATTTTCTGCCATATAGACCCCTCAAAGTGACTTCAAATGTGAGGTGGTCCCTAAAAAAAATCGTTTTGTACATTTTGCTGTAAAAATGAGAAATCGCTGGTCAACTTTTAACCCTTATAACTTCCTAACAAAAAAAAATGTTTCCAAAATTGTGCTGATGTAAAGTAGACATGTGGGAAATGTTATTTATTAACTATTTTGTGCCACATAACTCTCTGGTTTAACAGAATAAAAATTAAAAATTTAAAAATTACAAAATTTTCACCAAATTTCCATTTTTTTCACAAATAAACACAAAAATTATCGACCTAAATTTACCACTAACATGAAGCCCAATATGTCACGAAAAAACAATCTCAGAATCGCTAGGATCCGTTGAAGCGTTCCTGAGTTATTACCTCATAAAGGGACACTGGTCAGAATTGCAAAAAATGGCAAGGTCTTTAAGGTCAAAATAGGCTGGGTCATGAAGGGGTTAAACAGAGTCATCATGGGTTTGTAACTAATAAGTCAT
Source organism: Oophaga sylvatica (assembly GCA_033576555.1). Lineage (NCBI taxonomy): Eukaryota > Metazoa > Chordata > Amphibia > Anura > Dendrobatidae > Oophaga > Oophaga sylvatica. Next base: position 15,202 of record JARQOD010004625.1, read on the forward strand.
GTCAGACTAATTTAATTTCCTTCTATGACAGAATCACTGACTGGGTGGATCAGGGAAATGCTGTAGATATATTATTAAAGCATTTGACAAAGTATCTCACACAATCCTTACTGAAAAAATGACTAAGTATGGAATGGACAAGGCAACTGTTAGGTGGATTCATAACTGGCTTAGTGATAGGACCCAAAGAGTGGTAGTAAATGGCTGCACATCTGTTGTGAATGTGTTAGAAATGAATTCTAAGCAGAAGCTCCCTCTGGTGGTTACAAACAGTACTGGACCATTCAATGATGATTGGCAATCATTATATAAGGGAGGTTCCCTCCCATCATGGTTGCCGGTGATCAATTGTTCTTGTCTCAACTTTGGTTCCTGGTTCACTTGGAAGCTTGCTGAGTCTTGCCTCTTCTCCTGCTCTCAGGTAAGATTTTTTCTGGGTTTTTTTTGTGCTTGCTTTTTGCATTGTTCCCTGCACTTCTGTGGAGGTCAGCCAGGTCCCCTCCGGGGGCTTGTGCTCCTCTCAGTTTATCTGAGCCGCTGTTGTTTGTTCATTTGCCTTCTCCAGTTTTTTCAGTGGCTGCGGCTTAGTTTTGTTACACCAGGGAGCTAATTTAGGTGGTAGAGGTCGTGTGATCTCAGGTGTTTTTGCAATTAGTAGAGTTGGTATTTTTTAGGGTTTTTTGGATTGCAGTAAGTGTCCTTCCTATCCTTTTCTGTCAAGGAAGATTGGGCCCCAACGTTTGCTCATACTATTTTCTGTCTGTGTCTGTATTTCATCTTGTCTAACCGCCATTACATGTTTGGGGGCTTCCTATGTTCTTTGGGGATCTGCTCCGGGGCAGATAGCTTTCCTCTTTCTATCTTTAGGTGTAGTTAACCTCTCAGGCTGTGACGAGGCGTCTAGGACCAACGTAGGTACGCTCCATGGCTGCCTTTAGTTGTGGTGGTTAGTCAGGGTTCTGCAATCCAGTAGATTCCAACCTCTCTGGTGTATTGCCGTTTTTGCCTACTCTCCTCAGCTACCAAATCATAACAGTATCACCGGCCAAACTGAAAATTGTATGGTACTCACAGAAGGGAAAAATAGTAAAAAGAAAAAGGAAAGTTGTCAGAAATTTTTTTTTTCTCTGTTGCATTTTTCCCCTCTCTTTCTCTGGGTGCTGAGGAGGATTTTTTCTCTCAATGGAGTTTGCACAGTTGTCTGGCCGTGTGGATCAGCTTGCCACTGAAGTTCGGAGTATTGCTACCTATCTTGCAGGGTTGCCGGTAGTGGAACCTAGGATCCCCATGCCAGATTTATTTTTGGGGGATCGAGCTAAATTTCTGAATTTCAAAAATAACTAAGTTGTTTTTTGCCTTAAAACCTAAGTCCTCAGGGAACGCAGCACAGCAGGTTCAAATTGTCATCTCTCTCCTGCGCGGCGACCCTCAGGATTGGGCTTTTTCCCTGACACCTGGGGACCCTGTTTTGAGTAATGTTGATGCATTTTTTTTGGCTCTGGGGTTATTGTACGATGAACCTAATGTCACTGATCAAGCTGAAAAAACCTTGTTGGCATTAAATCAGGGGCTTGAGGACGCTGAGTTGTACTGTCAGAAATTCCGAAAGTGAGCAGTCCTGACCAAATGGAATGATGATGCTTTGGCAGCCCTTTTTCGGAAGGGTCTGTCAGAGAAAGTAAAAGATGTTATGGTGGGTTTCCCTGCTCCCTCTGGTCTCAATGATTCTATGTCATTAGCGATTCAAATTGACAGACGTTTGCGTGAGCGTAGAGGTATGCGTGGAATAGTGTTGCCTTGTGAACCAGCTTCCGAACCCATGCAGTGTGATAGAGTGGCTTCTGGGGCACAGCATCATGAGTTTCGAAAACGCAATGGGTTATGTTTCTACTGTGGTGACGCCTCTCATGCTATTTCAGTATGCCCTAAGCGGGGAAGACGTTTTGCACGCTCAGTTGTCTTGGGTAGTGTTCGGACTAAATTTCTGTTGACTGTTACCCTGATTTGCTCCCTGTCCACATTTTCTGCTCAGGCTTTTGTTGATTCGGGAGCAGCTATTAACCTGATGGATTTTGATTTTGCTAAACGTTGTGGGTTTCCCTTGATACCCCTACGGAAGTCTATTCCCCTACTGGGGATTGATTCTACACCTTTGGCTGAGAATAAACCCCAGTTCTCTACTCAGGTGATAATGAGGGTTGAACCTGATCATCAGGTGAGTTGCAAATTTTTGGTGCTGTATAATCTGCATGACATTATTGTACTAGGTTTCCCTTGGTTACAGTCTCATAATCCTGTTTTGGATTGGAAATCTGTGTCTGTCACCAGTTGGGGCTGCCAATGTGTTAATGCCAACACTCCTGTTTTTTCTACCTCTCCCCAGGCTCAGGATGTTCCTGACTTTTTGACTGATTTTTCTGATGTGTTTAGCGAAAGTAAATCTGCATTCTTGCCCCCCCATAGGAGCTATGACTGCGCTATTGAATTAGTGCCTGGTAGTAAATTCCCTAAAGGTCGCCTTTTTAACTTGTCTGTACCTGAACATGACGCTATGCGGTCTTATATCAAGGAGTCATTGGAGAAGGGTCATATCAGACCATCCTCTTCACCCTTGGGTGCCGGTTTTTTCTTTGTGGCCAAAAAGGATGGTTCATTAAGGCCGTGTATTGATTATCATCTCTTGAACAATATCACTGTGAAATATCAATATCCGTTACCCTTGATTTCTGACCTGTTTTCCAGGGTGAAAAGTGCTACTTGGTTTACCAAGCTTGACCTCAGGGGGGCGTATAACCTTATTCGCATTAAGCACGTGGATGAATGGAAGACGGCGTCTAATACCCCAGAGGGGCATTTTGAGTACCTAGTGATGCCCTTTGGGCTCACTAATGCTCCTTCCGTCTTCCAGTCCTTCATGAATGACATTTTCAGTGATTTTGTGGATAAATTTCTGATTGTTTATTTGGATGATATCTTGATTTTTTCCAATGACTGGGACTCTCATGTGAAACATGTTCAGACTGTGTCCCAGATTTTGAGAGAGAATGCTCTGTATGTGAAGGGATCAAAGTGTCTTTTTGGCGTACAGAGGATCTCATTTCTGGATTCATTTTGTCCCCATCTGTTATTGAAATGGACCCGGTCAAGGTTCAGGCCATCTGTGATTGGGTCCAACCTACTTCATTAAAGGCTCTTCAGAGATTCTTGGGTTTTGCCAATTTTTATCGTAAATTTATTGGTAATTTCTCTGTTATTGTTAAACCATTGACTGATTTGACCAAAAAGGGTTCTGATGTGGTGAATTGGCCTCCTGAGGCAGTCTCTGCATTTCAGGAACTTAAGCAGAGATTCACTTCTGCTCCTGTTCTACGGCAGCCTGATGTTTCTCTGCCATTTCAGGTGGAGGTTGATGCCTCTGAAATTGGGGCAGGTGCCGTTTTGTCCCAAAGAGATCCAGAGACCTCTAAAAGTAACCCTTGTGCCTTTTTCTCTCGAAAATTTTCTCCAACTGAACGTAATTATGACGTGGGTAATCGGGAGTTATTGGCCATGAAGTGGGCTTTTGTAGAGTGGAGACATTGGCTGGAGGGAGCCAAACATCAGGTGGTGGTCCTCCCGGACCATAAGAATCTGGTTTATCTGGAATCAGCCAAGCGACTTAATCCTAGACAGGCCAGGTGGGCCTTGTTTTTCACACGTTTTAATTTTGTGGTTTCCTTTCTTCCTGGCACTAAGAATGTTAAGGCGGATGCCCTCTCGAGGAGTTTCCTTGCGGACTCTCTTGAGTTATCTGATCCTGCTGTTATTTTGAAAGAGGGTGTAGTTCTTTCCGCCATCTCGCCCAATTTGAGACTGGCTCTGGAAGGGTGTCAGGAGGATAAACCCGAGCGCTGCCCTATTGGGAAATTGTTTGTCCCAGACCGGTGGAAAAAGAGTGTGATGTCTGAGATTCATTGTTCCGCGTTGGCCGGTCATCCCAGAATTTTTGGTACCAGAGACTTGGTTAGTCGTTCCTTTTGGTGGCCTATTTTGTCTCGTGACGTCAGGGAATTTGTGTAGTCCTGCGGGACTTGCTCTCGCTCCAAGCCTTGCTCTCGCTCTAGTGGTTTGTTGATGCCATTGCCTGTGCCCAAGAGACCATGGACCCATATCTCTATGGATTTCATTTCCGACCTCCCTGTTTCTCAGAGAATGACCGTTATCTGGGTGATTTGTGATAGGTTTTCCAAAATGATACATCTTGTGCCATTACCTAAGTTGCCTTCCTCCTCCGAATTGGTGCCTTTGTTCCTTCAGCACGTGGTTCGGTTACACGGCATTCCTGAGAACATTGTGTCTGACAGAGGAGTCCAGTTTGTTTCCAGATTTTGGAGGACTTTTTGTTCTAAACTTGGTGTTCAATTGTCTTTCTCCTCTGCTTTTCATCCTCAGACCAATGGACAAACTGAGAGAACAAACCAGACATTGGAGACTTATCTGAGATGCTTTGTGTCTGCTGATCAAGATGACTGGGTCTCTTTTTTTGCCTGAGTTTGCTCTTAATAATAGGGCTCTGCCACTTTGATGTCTCCATTTTTCTGCAATTTTGGGTTTTACCCTCGATTTTCTTCAGGACAGACGGAGGCTTCTGTCTGTCCAGGTGTTGACTCTGTTGTGGAGCGTATGCAGCAGATTTGGGACCAGGTAGTGGAGAGGTTGTCCCTCTCTCAGGAGAGGGCCCAGCGGTTTGCCAACCGGCATAGGACTGATGGTCCTCGGTTTGAAGTGGGGGACTTGGTCTGGTTGTCCTCAAGAAATATCCCTATGAGAGTTGCATCTCCTAAGTTTAAGCCTAGGTTCATTGGACCTTATAAGATCATGGAGATTTTTAATCCTGTTTCCTTTCGTTTACTTCTTCCAGGGACATTTAAGATCCATAACGTGTTCCACAAGTCCTTATTGAAGAGGTTTGTCGAGCCAGTGGTTCCTATGGCTGCGCCTCCTGACCCTGCTTTGGTTGAGGGCAATCTGGAGTATGTGGTTGAGAAAATATTGGATTCTCGTTTTTCTAGACGAAAACTCCAGTATTTGGTTAAGTGGAGAGGTTATGGTCAGGAGGACAATTCTTGGGTGTTTGCTTCGGACATCCATGCTTGGAGACTGATCCGTGCGTATCACAGAGCTCATCCTGACCGACCTGGTTGCCCAAATGAGGGTTTGGTGACCCCTCCTCAAGGGAGGGGTACTGTTGTGAATGTGTTAGAAATGAATTCTGAGCAGAAGCTCCTTCTGGTGGTTACAAACAGTACTGAACCATTCAATGATGATTGGCAATCAGGAGTTACAGACTGGTCTTATATAAGGGAGGTTCCCTCCCATCATGGTTGCCGGTGATCAATTGTTCTTGTCTCAACTTTGGTTCCTGGTTCACTTGGAAGCTTGCTGAGTCTTGCCTCTTCTCCTGCTCTCAGATAAGATTTTTTCTGTTTTTTTTTGTGCTTGCTTTTTGCATTGTTCCCTGCACTTCTGTGGAGGTCAGCCAGGTCCCCTCCGGGGGCTTGTGCTCCTCTCAGCTTATCTGAGCCGCTGTTGTTTGTTCATTTGCCTTCTCCAGTTTTTTCAGTGGCTGCGGCTTAGTTTTGTTACACCAGGGAGCTAATTTAGGTGGTAGAGGTCGTGTGATCTCAGGTGTTTTTTGTAATTAGTAGAGTTGGTATTTTTTAGGGTTTTTTGGATTGCAGTAAGTGTCCTTCCTATCCTTTTCTGTCAAGGAAGATTGGGCCTCAACGTTTGCTCATACTATTTTCTGTCTGTGTCTGTATTTCATCTTGTCTAACCGCCATTACATGTTTGGGGGCTTCCTATGTTCTTTGGGGATCTGCTCCGGGGCAGATAGCTTTCCTCTTTCTATCTTTAGGTGTAGTTAACCTCTCAGGCTGTGACGAGGCGTCTAGGACCAACGTAGGTACGCTCCACGGCTGCCTTTAGTTGTGGTGGTTAGTCAGGGTACTGCAATCCAGTAGATTCTAACCTCTCTGGTGTATTGCCGCTTTTGCCTACTCTCCTCAGCTATCAAATCATAACACACATCCAGTTGGAAGAATGTATCAAGTGGGGTACCACAAGGCTCTGTTTTGGGCCCTGTATTGTTCAACATCTTTATCAATGATTTAGATGAAGGAATTGAGGGTAAACTGATCAAATTTGCTGATGACACAAAGCTAGGAGGGATAGCTAATACTAGAGAAGAGAGAGAGAGGATTCAAAAAGATATAAATAAACTGGAGCAGTGGGCAGCAACTAACATAATAACAGGGAAAAATGCAAAGTACTACATCTGGGAAATAAAAATGAAAAAAGCGTACACAGAATGGGAGGAATAGGGCTAAGTAACAGCACATGTGAAAAAGACTTGGGTATACTAATAGATCACAGACTGAACATGAGTCAACAGTGTGATGCAGCAGCAAAAAAGGCAAATACAATTCTAGGATGTATTAACAGAAGCATACAGTCTAGATCACGTGAGGTCATTATTGCCCTCTACTCCTCTTTGGTCAGATCTCATCTGGATACTGTGTCCAGTTTTGGGCACCACATTTTAAAAAAGACATCAACAAACTGGTGCAAGTTCAGAAAAGAGCGACCAGAATGGTGTCCGGTCTGCAAACCATGTCCTATGAGGAACGGTTACAGGATTTGGGAATGTTTAGCTGCAAGAAAGAAGACTGAGAGGAGAACTTAATAGCTGTCTACAAATATCTCAAGGGCTGTCACATTGTAGAAGGATCATCTTTATTTTCATTTGCACAAGGAAAGACTAGAAGCAATGGGATGAAACTGAATGGGAGGAGACACAGATTAGATATTAGAAAAAACTTTTTGACAGTTAGAGTGATCAATGAGTGGAACAGGCTACCACGAGAGGTGGTAAGTTCTCCTTCAATGGAAGTCTTCAAACAGGCTGGACAGACATCTGTCTGGGATGATTTAGAGAATCCCGCATTGAGCAGGGGGTTGGACCAGATGACTCAGGAGGTCCCTTCCAACTCTACTATTCTATGATTCTATGATTCCATGGCGCTTTACATGTGAAAAGGGGCATCTCCTAATATCTCCAATGTCCATTCTCCAAGACAGTGGACAAAATGCTCCTACTTTTATATAGAAACCATTAACAGGCTGCTGATGGATCTGTTGTTAATCAATTACTCATATAACATTTTAACTATGAGCACACAGTATCTAAATCCACCACTGGGGGCAGCAATGTAACAAATGCAGTATACAGACTATGGAGGAAGCTCCACATAGTGGTGGCTGTAGACATGTGTATGCAGTTATCTCCCTCCGGTGGTGGATGTATAAATCTGTATGTAGTGAGTCCCCTCTAGTGGTGGCTGTATAAATCTGTATGCAGTGTGCTCCCTCTAGTGGTGGCTGTATAAATCTGTATGCAGTGTTCTCCCTCTAGTGGTGGCTGTATGAATCTGTATGCAGTGTGCTCCCTCTAGTGGTGGCTGTATATATCTCTGTGTAGTGAGCCCCATCTAGTGGTGGCTGTTTACAACCAGTTCTGGCAAAAAATAAGAGACCAAGTTCTAATGTTCAGTTTGTCTGATTTTTTTTCTTTATATTTTTGAGTAAAATGTAAATTGCTCTTTTATTCTATAAACTACTGACAACATGTCTCCGAATTTCCAAGCAATAAATTTTGTATTTATTTTCAGAAAATGAGAAATGGTCAAAATAACAAAAAAATCCAGAGCTTTGAGCCCTCAAATAATGCTAAGAAAACAAGTTCATAATCATTTAGAAGCAACAATACTAATGTTTTATCTCAGGAAGAGTTCAGAAATCAATATCTTGTGGAATAACCATGATTTGTTAATCACAGCTTTCATGCGTCTCGGCATGCTTTCCACCAGTCTGTCACACTGCTTTTGGGTGACCTTCTGCCACTCCTGGTACAGAAATGTAAGCCGTTCCTCTTTGTTTGATGGCTTGTGATAGTCTTATCTAGTGCATTGTTTCTGTGTTGTGTATAAATATGTGATTCTTCAGATTTTGTATTAGTCTTTGCCTGATGAAGAGACCTGAGTAGTCTCCAAAGCTGCAATTTGTTACCATCTTTTCAGTTAGCCATTAAAAGGTATCAACCACTGAGGACTCTCAATTCTGAATATTTTTCTATCTACTGATAACACTGTACTAAGATATACATCTTTCCTGTACTAGAATAACTAAAACCTAATACCCTCCATTCAACATGGAGAGGAGCAGTGGTCACACACGTGTGATGTTTCTCCAATCCATACCTAGGCGTGCGTACCTGAACATTTCTGTTCTCTCCTGTATCTTCTGCAGTCAGGGTTCCTGCAGGAGGTGACCTACACCAAGGAGCCTCCACAGCAATGTGTCCACCACCAGGAACTAGCGGCAGCTCACCAGAAGTGTCCATGTTTACGAGGTCTCGTCCTTGGTTACGGAGACATTGTGTATCCTCTGCTAACTTCAAGGTGCTCGTGATACAGGAGGATATTTATAGATAGGGAGTAGGGAATACACAGCGCCATACACAAGGAGGTACAGTATTAGTACTGACCCCACAAAGAAACATCCCGGACAAGCCCCCAATATAGGAAGGAAAGGCTACAAAGGGTTATTGTCCAGGGCACTAGATCGGCAATGAGTTACTTCCCATGGGTGTACTGATCTATTGCTCCCTTATATCAACCATTTTATAATGTAGAGAGGATGCTGGAAAGGATGTAAATCACTAATACAAGAAGATGAGTAAAGTGACAAATGTTCTGCAGGGCACAAGACCAGGCCGGGAGGCTCACCAAGCTATAGGAATGTCCCCCAGCTCCCCGGACTGGAATGTGCTCACACATTGTCCATGTTGTCCCCGCGCTCTCCCTCGTGTCGCTACAAACAAGACACCTGCAGGGCAGGTAACAATACACACTGTGTACACAAGCAGCCTCCTGGCGGTGATCGCACACCTGACCCCGCAACCACCCACAGCGTACACAGCACACAGGCTGGAATGGCGAGAAACCCAGAATATATCACATCACCATGATTATACTGTACATCACCTACTGTTCAGGAGCAAGATTAGGGAGAAGTCAGGGTTTCCATGTTTTATGCACCAAAGTAACTTACGGTGAAGTTCCTCCATAAACTGAGCCCCCCCAGAGATGCCCTACAAGCTGAGCCCCCCAGAGATACCCTACAAGATGAGCCCCCGAGAGATGCCCTACAAGCTGAACTCCCAGAGATGCCCTACAAGCTGAACTCCCAGAGATGCCCTACAAGCTAAGCCCCCCAGAGATGCCCTACAAACTGAGCCACCAGAGATATCCTACAAACTGAGCCCCCCAGAGATGCACTACAAACTGAGCCACCAGAGATATCCTACAAACTGAGCTCCCAGAAGTGCCCTACAAACTGAGCCCCATGCCCTACAAGCTGAGCCCCCAGAGATATTCTACAAACTGAGCCCCCAGGAATGTCCAACAAACAGCTCCCAGACCCAGGAGATGTCCTCCAAACTGAGCCACCCAGTTATGCCTTACAAACTGAGCCCCCAGAGGTGCCCTAAAAATTGAGCCCCTAGAGGTGCCGTAAAAACTGAGCCCGCAAAGGTGCCCTAAAAACTGACTCCCAGAGGTGTCATACAAACTGAGCCCCCCCCAGAGGTGCCCTACAAGCAGAGCTCCCAGAGAAGCCCTACAAGAAGAGCTCCCAGAGGAGCCCTACAAGAAGAGCTCCCAGAGAAGCCGTAAAAGCGGAGCCCCAAGAGGTGCACTACAAGCTGAGCCCTCAGAGGTGTCCTACAAACTGAGCCCCCCCCCAGAGGTGCCCTACAAGCAGAGCTCCCAGAGAAGCCCTACAAGCGGAGCCCCCAGAGAAGCCCTACAAGCTGAGCCCCCAGAGAAGCCCTACAAGCTGAGCCCCCAGAGAAGCCCTACAAGCTGAGCCCCCAGAGAAGCCCTACAAACTGAGCCCCCCAGAGGTGCCCTACAAGCAGAGCTCCCAGAGAAGCCCTACAAGCAGAGCTCTCAGAGAAGCCCTACAAGAGCTCCCAAAGAAGCCCTACAAGCAGAGCCCCCAGAGGAGCCCTACAAGCTGAGCCCCCAGAGGTGTCCTACAAACTGAGCCCCCCCAGAGGTGCCCTACAAGCAGAGCTCCCAGAGAAGCCCTACAAGCAGAGCTCCCAGAGAAGCCCTACAAGCGGAGCCCCCAGAGAAGCCCTACAAGCAGAGCTCCCAGAGAAGCCCTACAAGCAGAGCCCCCAGAGGTGCCCTACAAGCAGAGCTCCCAGAGGTGCCCTACAAGCTGAGCCCCCAGAGAAGCCCTACAACAGAGCCCCCAGAGGTGCCCTACAAACAGAGCTCCAAGAGGTGCCCTACAAGCTGAGCCCCCAGAGGTTCCCTACAAACTGAGCCCCCAGAGGTTCCCTACAAACTGAGTCCCCAGATGTGCCCTACAAACTGAGCCCCCAGAGGTGCCCTACAAACTGAGCCCGCAGAGGTGCCCTACAAACTGAGCCCCCAGAGGTGCCCTACAAACTGAGCCCCCAGTGGTGCCCTACAAACTGAGCCCCCAATGGTGCCCTACAAACTGAGCCCCCAAAGGTGCCCTACAAGCAGAGCCCCCAAAGGTGCCCTACAAACTGAGCCCCCAGAGGTGCCCTACAAACTGAGCCCCCAGAGGTGCCCTACAAACTGAGCCCCCAGAGGTGCCCTACAAACTGAGCCCCCAGAGGTGTCTAACAAACTGAGCCCCCAGAGGTGCCCAACAAACTGAGCCCCCAGAGGTGCCCAACAAACTGAGCCCCCAGAGGTGCCCAACAAACTGAGCCTCCAGAGGCGTCCAACAAACTGAGCCTCCAGAGGTGCCCTACAAACTGAGCCACGCAAAGATCACCTGCAAACAGATTCATCCATATGTTCCTTGTATACAGTCACCCAAAGGTCGCCTACAAACAGTGCCATTTAGAGGAATCCTACAAATAGAGCCACCCAGAGGTGCCCTACAAACAGCTACCCAGAGTTGCCCTACAGAGACACCCTTTGGTCCCCTGCATATGGAGCCACTCAAAGATCACCTACACACAAAGCCACCCAGAGGTTCCATATAAATAGTGCCACCAGGAGGTCTCCTCTAAATAGTGCTATACAGAGGTCCCTGTAAGGTTCTTTGTACATGTTTTTGAAACTCAGTTTTTCCGTCAGCCATTTTGCTTTCTGTCTTGCTGCAGCTATCTTGCCCTCAGTCAATATGGAGTTTTCAGCTTTCATGTTCCCGCCCTGATTCTCTCCCTCTTGCTTCTTAAGCAGCCACAGCTGAGCAATCAGTGCTTCTGAATCTAGCCTGCAGTGAACCTGTGACCTGACTCCTGGAAGCCTTGGACCTTGTACTCCAGCTATTCCTACTGAGGAACTCTGGAACTCTTGTGTGGACTCTGGAACCCTGCTCTTTGAAAGATCCACGTTTGCATGGACTTACGGTAACAGAGAAGAAGATCCTGAACCTGTTGTGGAGAGTGATTGCTGAACTTAAGTTACTCTGGCCTGCTGTGTCTCCTGTTTCTGTATCTGCAACTGTGTGACTATTTTTGCCAACTTGTATGAAGTAATACAAGACCTTCTATATCAAACCTGTCTCCTGTATTTTCATCGCACCCAAGCACAAGACGCTATATGAACTGTACTACATACATTACAAGATTCAGAAGCCAAAATGTTAGTGTCTGCTGGGTCTGGGAAGGCTGTGTCTGCTGTAACTGTGGATATCAGATGTCCGGTTGTACTTTCTGTGATGACAGTGGTTGTGACTTCTCACAACCATTCCAGGTGAGCAATTCCCTTAAGTTTTTTTTTTCTGCAGTGTTACCACAGGTAAACACTATTGTTTTTTTTTTTTTTTCTCTTTTCTCTTCTCCTGCTAGTACTCCTGTCTTAAAAGATTTTGAAGATGGAAGCCCGCATAAGGGAACTTTGCGGTGTGAAGGATAATATCCTTGCAGAATTACAGACTATAAAAACCCGTTTTACAAACTTACAGGACCTCACTAATCACAATTTGCAAGTGGTTGGACAGACTGCCCAGGATTTGCGAGCCAGCATTGAGGTTCTAGAGGAGCGGGTCCAGGCTCCTGCCGTAGCCCCGAGTTCTGGGATTCCCAAGTTGCCCCCTTTTAGTTTTGGCGGTGAACGTGAGAAATTCAGGGGATTTATTAACCAATGCAATCTTTTTTTTCTGCACATGCTTCACAATTTCCTACTGAACGATCTAAAGTACTTACTATAGTTATGTTGCTTACCAACAAGGCTTTGATGTGGGCAAACCCTCTGATTGAGAATGAGGATGAATGTTTGGATCATCTTGATGCTTTCATTTCAGCCATGGGGCAGGTGTTTGATGACCCCAATCGAGGTGCAACAGCTGAAGCAGCCATGTTGGCTTTGCGCCAAGGTAAGCACTCGGTAGCCGAATATGCTTTGGATTTCAGGAGATGGGCCCTTGATACCACTTGGGACAGTTCCGCCAAGAAATCTATTTTTCGAAAGGGGTTGTCTCCACTAATTAAGGATGAACTAGCTCGTGCCGACCCTCCCACTGCGTTAGGTGACTTTATTAATTACTGCATCCGTATTGATACTCGTCTGACTGAACGCAGGCAAGAGAAATGGTTCGAAAGCAATCGCACTAACCTTTTCCTACCTTCCTCCCCAGCTAAGGAACCTTTGAGTAGGATCACACGGGAACCTGAACCTGAACCCATGCAGGTAGACTCTTTACAGAGACGGGTTAGTGATGCACGCAAAGAACATCGTTTTAAGGAAAATCTATGTTTCTATTGTGGTAAGTCAGGGCACTTCATTATAAACTGCCCCAGCCGTTCTCGTAAGACTACTGCAGCACTCATTCACTGTGAGTGTTGCGAGAGGAGATCTGTCAGGTCCGAGCCTCAGGCTCCAGAGAGATCTGCAGCAACAGATATTGATTTCTCGGACTTAAACTCCGTTACTTCTGAGGACGATGACTGTGTAAACGCTGCAATTTTTCAAGTTTCTTCAGCGGTGTCCCAGCTGAGTTGTAGGAAAAACAATTCTCATTGCTTCCTTTCCATCAAACTCTGGGTTGACTCAGTCTGGGTGTCTAGCTCTGCTATGATCGACTCAGGGGCAAGTGGGAATTTTATGGATGTCTCCTTTGCTCTGAAACAGGGGATACGTTCAGTGAAGAAGGCTACTCCAGTACAGATGGAGACTGTGGATGGCTCCCTGCTGACCTCTGGACCAGTGGATCAGGAAACGGAGCCTTTGAGGGTCCTTATGGGTAAAGATCATCAAGAGAAACTGTCCTTTATGCTTATCTCTTCTCCCCACTTTCCCATTATTCTAGGGCTACCATGGCTGCAGGCTCAGAACCCTACCATTAACTGGGAGACCAAGGAATTACACTTTCCAGAGAAACAGATGAGTCCAGAAGTTTCAGCTTGCTCTGTTCCTAAAGGAACCATGTCAGTCCCTGAACTACCAGCTGTATACCAGGACTATGTGGATTTATGTGACAAGAAGAACGCTGACCAGCTTCCTCCTCACCGTCCATATGATTGTCCAATTGAATTGTTGCCTGGAGCAGAGATACCTTTTGGTAAGATCTACCCCCTGGCGGGGCCTGAGCTAAAGGCTTTAAAGGATTACATAGACGAAAATCTAGCCAAGGGCTTCATACGCCCCTCTTCATCTCCTGCAGGTGCACCCATCTTCTTTGTAAAGAAGAAAGATGGATCTCTGCGACCCTGCGTAGACTATAGGGAACTCAATAAGGTTACTATTAGAAACCGTTATCCATTGCCTTTAATCCCTGAGTTACTGGAGAGAGTGCGGCATGCCAAAATTTTCTCTAAATTGGATCTCCGTGGGGCCTATAACTTGGTCCGTATTAGACCTGGGGATGAATGGAAGACTGCTTTCAGGTCACGCTATGGACACTTTGAATATCTAGTTATGCCTTTTGGTCTGAGTACAGCCCCAGCCACTTTCCAACACTTGGTGAATGACATCTTCAGGGATCTCCTAGATACATTCGTGGTGATTTATTTGGATGATATTCTAATTTTTTCTAACTCCACAGAGGAACATCATGGACATGTGAGAATGGTCTTGGAACGTCTAAGACAAAACCATCTTTACATCAAACTTGAAAAGTGTGAATTCCATAGGACCGAAATTCAATTTCTGGGGTATGTACTGTCTACACAAGGAATTAGTATGGATGGAAGCAAGGCCCAAGCCATCAAGGATTGGCCAATTCCTAGAAATGTGAAGGAGGTGCAGCGCTTCATCGGGTTTGCCAACTTCTATAGACGTTTCATTAGGAATTTCTCTGAGGTAGTGTCACCTATCACCAACTTACCCGGAAAGAGTCTAGGTTCTCCTGGACTCCCCAAGCCCAGGAAGCATTTTCCCGTCTGAAAGATAAATTTACCACCGCACCTATCTTGGTACATCCCAATCCCGAACTTGCCTTCATAATAGAGGTGGATGCTTCAGACTGTGCCGTTGGAGCTATAATCTCTCAGAGAACAGGTGAGAAGAATGTTTTGCATCCCTGTGCCTTCTTTTCCCAGCAGTTGTCTTCGGCTGAGAGGAACTACGATGTGGGCAATAGAGAGTTGTTGGCCATTATTGCCGCCTTCAAAGAATGGAGACATCTTCTTCAGGGAGCTGCACAGCAAATAGTCGTCCTGACAGACCATCGTAACCTTGAATTTATCAGGTCGGCTAAATGCCTGACTCCTCGCCAGGCTCGCTGGAATCTTTTCTTAAACCAATTTAATTTTGTCATTTCTTATAGACCAGGATCACGCAATGGAAAGGCTGATGCACTCTCTAAGATTCATTCAGCAGAGACACGTCCACTTACTCCTCCTAAGACTATTCTTCCTGACTCTAGATTCTTGGGAGTGATTCATAATCAAGACCTACTTAAGGACATCAAGGAAGCATACCATGCGGATTCCTTGTTGGCACAACCCCCAAGGGACGTAAGTCTTGTCTTTAAGAATGGTGTGTGGATTCTGGGACAACGTCTGTATATTCCTGAAACAGTCAGATTGAGAGTATTGCAACTCATTCACGACTCCAAGATAGCTGGGCATAGAGGAATTCTAAAGACACAGGAATTTCTCTCTCGTTTCTTTTGGTGGCCCACTTGCAGGAAGGATGTTTTAAACTATGTCACTTCATGTGAAGTCTGTGCAAGATGCAAAACACCTCGCTCCTCACCAACTGGTCTGTTACAACCTCTTCCCACCCCGTCCCGCCCGTGGGGATCCATTTCTATGGACTTCATTGTGGAGTTACCAACCTCTCAAGGGAAGAACACCATTCTAGTGGTGGTTGACCGTCTAACAAAGGCAGCTCATTTTATCCCTTGTGTCGGCTTACCCACTGCAAAACAGACATCAGATTTGATGATTAAAGATGTGTTTCGCTTACATGGAGTACCGGATGAGGTTATTTCGGATCGAGGGGTGCAATTCACTTCTAGGTTTTGGTAAAATTTCTGTGCAGCATTGGACATTAAAGTAAACCTTTCTTCTGCTTTTCATCCCCAGACTAATGGACAGACCGAACGAACCAATCAAACCCTGGAGCAGTATCTCCGCTGCTTTATCTGCCACCTACATGATGATTGGGTGGATCTACTTCCATAGCTGAGTTTCTCTATAACAACTCTCAGAGCGCCTCCACTAAGCAGTCTCCTTTTTACTCCAATCTAGGTTATCATCCTAACATTCTACCACGATTTCCCATAGAAACGCCTTTACCAGCAGTGGCTGAAAGAATCACGTCTTTACAGAAGAATATGGATCTTCTAAAGGAGAATCTGGAGTCGGCTCAGGAAAGGTACAAGAAAGCAGCAGATAAATTTCGTAAACCTGCACCAGTTTTCAAGGTAGGAGACCTGGTCTGGCTGTCAACCAGAAATCTTAAGTTAAGGATTCCATCGTCTAAGTTGGGACATAAGTACATTGGACCCTATAAAATCAGTAAGATAATAAGTGCAGTTGCTTGTCGTCTTCAACTGCCCAGAACTATGAGAATCCACCCTGTCTTTCATGTATCCCTACTAAAGGCTGCAACACCCAATACGTTTCCTGGACGTTCTTCTCCTTGCCCTGACCCAGTGCTGGTCGATGGTCAGGAAGAATTTGTGGTGGAAAGGATTTTAGATTCCAGGTTATACAGAAATCAGTTACAATATTTGATTAAATGGCAGGGCTACCCAGTGGAGGACAACTCATGGGAACCAGTCAATAACGTTAATGCTCCTCGTTTGCTCCGCCAGTTTCATCAGAGGTACCCAGACAAGCCTGGTCTGAGGCCATCCGGAGGTTGTCCCTAAGGGGGGAGTAATGTAAGGTTCTTTCTACATGTTTTTGAAACTCAGTTTTTCCGTCAGCCATTTTGCTTTCTGTCTTGCTGCAGCTATCTTGCCCTCAGTCAATATGGAGTTTTCAGCTTTCATGTTCCCGCCCTGATTCTCTCCCTCTTGCTTCTTAAGCAGCCACAGCTGAGCAATCAGTGCTTCTGAATCTAGCCTGCAGTGAACCTGTGACCTGACTCCTGGAAGCCTTGGACCTTGTACTCCAGCTATTCCTACTGAGGAACTCTGGAACTCTTGTGTGGACTCTGGAACCCTGCTCTTTGAAAGACCCACGTTTGCATGGACTTACGGTAACAGAGAAGAAGATCCTGAACCTGTTGTGGAGAGTGATTGCTGAGCTTAAGTTACTCTGGCCTGCTGTGTCTCCTGCTTCTGTATCTGCAAACTGTGTGACTATTTTTGCCAACTTGTATGAAGTAATACAAGACTTTCTATATCAAACCTGTGTCTCATGTATTTTCATCGCACCCAAGCACAAGACGCTATATGAACTGTACTACATACATTACAGTCCCTTATAAACAGTGCAAGAGGCCCCCTATAAACAGTAACACCTAAAGTTCCCTAAAATAAGTGTCAGTCAGAAGTCTGTTAGCCAGACACCATAAACAGTATGAGGTAATCATTTCCAATAGACAGTGTCCGATTAGGATCGCCTATTATTTGGTCAGAAATCTTGATACACCCCATATATACCAGTAGGGGGGAGTCCCCCTTTACACGCCTCAGCCTCATGTTGGGCCATTTACACGGTGATCCCATAAAGACATCTTGGAATTGATGCCTTTTACTGGTGCACGTGGAATTAACCCTTTACATGCAAAACTGGTCCCTGGATGGCAGCCATGAGTTTCTGCTGAAGCAGGATGGTCGGCAGTGGGGTTCATTACTGACACCCGATGCACTGATCGCAATCATTACTATAAATACTGGGTCAATAATCAATGGAAGGAAAAATCACGCTGCAAACCACAACCCTCGGACCGAAAGAAAGACGTATTGATACCTGGGGTACAGGACGCCGAAGCACTAAAACCTGAGGTATAGTACAAGACACCCAAAACTGGGGTACAGGACGCCAAAGCAACACAACCTGGGGTACAGAACAAGACACCCAAACTGGGGTACAGGACGCCAAAGCACCAAACCTGGGGTACAGGATGCTGAAGCACCAAAACCTGAGGTAAAGAACAACAAGACACCCAAACTAGGGTACAGGACGCCGAAGCACTAAAACCTGAGGTATAGAACAAGACACCCAAACTGGGGTACAGGACGCCAAACACCAAAAGCTGGGGTATAGTACAACAATACACCCAAACTGGGGTACAGGATGCCAAAGCACCAAACCTGGGGTATAGAACAAGACACCCAAACTGGGGTACAAGATGCTGAAGCACCAAAAGCTGGGGTATAGTACAAAAAGACACCCAAACTGGGGTACAGGACGCCAAAGCAACACAACCTGGGGTACAGAACAAGACACCCAAAACTGGGGTACAGGACGCCAAAGCAACACAACCTGGGGTACAGAACAAGACACCCAAACTGGGGTACAGGACGCCAAAGCACCAAACCTGGGGTACAGGATGCTGAAGCACCAAAACCTGAGGTAAAGAACAACAAGACACCCAAACTAGGGTACAGGACGCCGAAGCACTAAAACCTGAGGTATAGAACAAGACACCCAAACTGGGGTACAGGACGCCAAACACCAAAAGCTGGGGTATAGTACAACAATACACCCAAACTGGGGTACAGGATGCCAAAGCACCAAACCTGGGGTATAGAACAAGACACCCAAACTGGGGTACAAGATGCTGAAGCACCAAAAGCTGGGGTATAGTACAAAAAGACACCCAAACTGGGGTACAGGACGCCGAAGCACCAAACCTGGGTATAGTACAAAAAGACACCCAAACTGGGGTACAGGACGCTGAAGCACCAAACCTGGGGTATAGAACATGACACCCAAACTGGGGTACAGAACGCCAAAGCACCAAACCTGTGGTATAGAACAACAAGACACCCAAACTGGGGTACAGGTCGCTGAAGCACCAAACCTGGGGTATAGTACAAAAAGACACCCAAAATGGGGTACAGGATGCTGAAGCACTAATCCTGGGGTATAGAACAAGACACCCAAACTGGGGTACAGGATGCTGAAGCACTAATCCTAGGGTATAGAACAAGACACCCAAACTGGGGTACAGGATGCCGAAGCACCAAAAGCTGGGTATAGTACAAAAAGACACCCAAACTGGGGTACAGGACGCCAAAGCACAAAACCTGGGGTATAGAACATGACACCCAAACTGGGGTACAGAACGCCAAAGCACCAAACCTGTGGTATAGAACAACAAGACACCCAAACTGGGGTACAGGACGCCGAAGCACCAAACCTGGGGTATAGTACAAAAAGACACCCAAAATGGGGTACAGGATGCTGAAGCACTAATCCTGGGGTATAGAACAAGACACCCAAACTGGGGTACAGGATGCTGAAGCACTAATCCTGGGGTATAGAACAACAAGACACCCAAACTGGGGTACAGGACGCCGAAGCACCAAACCTGGGGTATAGTACAAAAAGACACCCAAAATGGGTACAGGATGCTGAAGCACTAATCCTGGGTATAGAACAAGACACCCAAACTGGGGTACAGGATGCTGAAGCACTAATCCTGGGGTATAGAACAACAAGACACCCAAAATGGGGTACAGGATGCTGAAGCACTAATCCTGGGGTATAGAACAAGACACCCAAACTGGGGTACAGGATGCTGAAGCACTAATCCTGGGGTATAGAACAAGACACCCAAACTGGGGTACAGGATGCCGAAGCACCAAAAGCTGGGTATAGTACAAAAAGACACCCAAACTGGGGTAAAGGACGCCAAAGCACAAAACCTGGGGCATAGAACAAGACACCCAAACTGGGGTACAGGACGCCAAAGCACAAAACCTGGGGCATAGAACAAGACACCCAAACTGGGGTACAGGACGCCAAAGCACCAAACTTGTGGTATAGAACAACAAGACACCCAAACTGGGGTACAGGACGCTAAAGCACCAAAACCTGGGGTATAGTACAACAAGGCACCCAAACTAGGGTACAGGACGCCGAAGCACCAAAATCTGGGGTATAGTACAACAAGGCACCCAAACTGGGGTACAGGACGCTAAAGCACCAAAACCTGGGATATAGTACAATAAGACACCCAAACTGGGGTACAGGACGCCGAAGCACCAAAACCTGGGATGTAGTACAAAACACCCAAACTGGGGTACAGGACGCCGAAGCACCAAAACCTGGGATATAGTACAATAACACACCCAAACTGGGGTACAGGACGCCGAAGCACCAAAACCTGGGATGTAGTACAAGACAACCAAACTGGGGTACAGGACGCTAAAGCACAAAAACCGGGGGTATAGTACAAAACACCCAAACTGGGGTACAGGACGCCGAAGCACCAAAACCTGGGATATAGTACAAAACACCCAAACTGGGGTACAGGACGCCGAAGCACCAAAACCTGGGATATAGTACAATAAACACCCAAACTGGGGTACAGGACGCCGAAGCACCAAAACCTGGGATATAGTACAACAAGACAACAAGGCACCCAAACTGGGGTACAGGACCAGAAATGAAAACCAGGAGGACAGGATATTGAAACACCCAAACCAAGATTACAGGATGAAACACCGAATCCGGGGGAACAAGACATCAAAACACCAGAACCTGAGCTACAGGAAAATGTGACACTGATTCCAGGGGTACAGAATGTCACACCAATACCAGGCGTACAGCACATCACACCACCAAAATCTAGGGTACCGGTAAATGTGACACTGAATCCTGAGGGACAGGATAATGATGCTGACACTCATGGTACAGGATGACACTCGATGTACAAAATAATGACGCTGAAATTTGGGGTACAGGATTATTATGCTTACACCTGGGGTACGGGATAGTGACACTAACACTCAGGGTACAGGATAATTACATTGATACTTGGGGTGCATGATAATCACCCTGACACCCAGGGTACAGGATAATGATGCTGACACCCAGAGTACAAGATAATGACACTGACACTCGGGGCACAGAATAATGATGCTGACACCCAGGGTACAAGATAATGACACTGACACCCAGGGTACAGGATAATGATGCTGACACCCAGGGTACAGGATAATGACACTGACACTCGGGGCACAGGATAATGATGCTGACACCCAGGGTACAAGATAATGACACTGACACTCGGGGAAAAGGATAATGATGCTGACACCCAGGGTACAGGACAATGATGCTGACACCCAGGTACAAGATGACACTGACACTCGGGGTACAGGATAATGATGCTGACACCCAGGGTACAGGATAATGACGCTGACACCCAGGGTACAGGATAATGATGCTAACACCCAGGGTACAGGATAATGACACTGACACTCGGGGTACAGGATAATGATGCTGACACCCAGGGTACAAGATAATGACACTGACACTCGGGGTACAGGATAATGATGCTGACACCCAGGGTACAGGATAATGATGCTGACACCCAGGGTACAAGATAATGACACTGACACTCGGGGCACAGGATAATGATGCTGACACCCAGGGTACAAGATAATGACACTGACACTCGGGGTACAGAATAATGATGCTGACACCCAGGGTACAAGATAATGACACTGTCATTCGGGCAAAGGATAATGATGTTGACACCCAGGGTACAAGATAATGACACTGACACTCGGGGTACAGGATAATGACGCTGACACTCGGGGTACAGGATATGACACTGACACTCAGGGTACAGGATAATGATGCTGATACCAAGGGTACAGGATAATGACGCTGACACTCGGGGTACAGGATATGACACTGACACTCGGGGTACAGGATGATGATGCTGATACCAAGGGTACAGGATAATGACGCTGACACTCTCGGTACAGGATACTGACACTGACACTCAGGGTACAGGATAGTGACACTGACACCCAGGGTACAAGATAATGACACTGACACCCAGGGTACAAGATAATGACACTGACACTCGGGGTACAGGATAATGGCACTGACATTCGGGACACAGGATAATGATGCTGACACCCAGGGTACAAGATGACACTGACACTCGTGGTACAGGATAATAAGGCTGACACTGGAGGGACAGGATAATGACACTGACACTCGGAGTACAGGGTAATGATACTGACACTCAGGGTACAGGATAATGACACAGACACCCAGGGTACAAGATAATGACACTGACACTCGGGGTACAGGATAATGATGCTGACACCCAGGGTACAAGATAATGACACTGACACTCGGGGTACAGGATAATGACGCTGACATTCGGGGTACAGGATAATGACACTGACACTCGGGGGTACAGGATAATGACACTGACACTCGGGGTACAAGATATGACACTGACACTCAGGGTACAGGATAATGGCACTGGCACTCGGGGTAGAGGATAATGACGCTGACACTCGGGGTACAGGGTACAACACTGACACTCGGGTACAGGATAACGACGCTGACACTCGGGGTACAGGATAATGGCACTGACACTCGGGGTACAGGATAATGGCACTGACACTCGGGTACAGGATAATGGCACTGGCACTCGGGGTACAGGGTAATGGCACTAACACATCGGGTACAGATAATGGCACTGACACTCGGGTACAGGATAATGGCACTGAACTCGGGGACAGGATAATGACACTGATCATCTCGGGCAAGGATAATGATGCTGACACCCAGGGTACAAGATAATGACACTGACACTCGGGTACAGAATAATGATGCTGACACCCAGGGTACAGATAATGACACTGTCATCGGCAAGGATAATGAGTGACACTCAGGGTACAGGATAATGATGCTGATACCAAGGGTACAGGATAATGACGCTGACACTCGGGGTACAGGATATGACACTGACACTCGGGGTACAGGATGATGATGCTGATACCAAGGGTACAGGATAATGACGCTGACACTCTCGGTACAGGATACTGACACTGACACTCAGGGTACAGGATAGTGACACTGACACCCAGGGTACAAGATAATGACACTGACACCCAGGGTACAAGATAATGACACTGACACTCGGGGTACAGGATAATGGCACTGACATTCGGGACACAGGATAATGATGCTGACACCCAGGGTACAAGATGACACTGACACTCGTGGTACAGGATAATAAGGCTGACACTGGAGGGACAGGATAATGACACTGACACTCGGAGTACAGGGTAATGATACTGACACTCAGGGTACAGGATAATGACACAGACACCCAGGGTACAAGATAATGACACTGACACTCGGGGTACAGGATAATGATGCTGACACCCAGGGTACAAGATAATGACACTGACACTCGGGTACAGGATAATGACGCTGACATTCGGGGTACAGGATAATGACACTGACACTCGGGGGTACAGGATAATGACACTGACACTCGGGGTACAAGATATGACACTGACACTCAGGGTACAGGATAATGACGCTGACACTCGGGTACAGGATAATGGCACTGGCACTCGGGGTAGAGGATAATGACGCTGACACTCGGGGTACAGGGTAACAACACTGACACTCGGGGTACAGGATAACGACGCTGACACTCGGGGTACAGGATAATAGCACTGACACTCAGGGTACAGGATAATGACGCTGACTCTCGGGGTACAGGATAATGACGCTGACTCTCGGGGTACAGGATAATGGCACTGACACTCGGGTAGAAGATAATGTCACTGACACAACAATAAGACACCCAAACTGGGGTACAGGACACCGAAGCACCAAAACCTGGGGTATAGTACAACAAGGCACCCAAACTAGGGTACAGGACGCCGAAGCACCAAAATCTGGGGTATAGTACAACAAGGCACCCAAACTGGGGTACAGGACGCTAAAGCACCAAAACCTGGGATATAGTACAATAAGACACCCAAACTGGGGTACAGGACGCTAAAGCACCAAAACCTGGGATATAGTACAATAAGACACCCCAAACTGGGGTACAGGACGCCCGAAGCACACCAAAACCTGGGATATAGTACAATAAACACCACCAACCAAGCATGGGGTTACAGGACGCCGAAGCACCAAAACCTGGGATATAGTACAATAACACACCCAAACTGGGGTACAGGACGCCGAAGCACCAAAACCTGGGATGTAGTACAAGACAACCAAACTGGGGTACAGGACGCTAAAGCACAAAAACCGGGGTATAGTAACAAAACACCCAAACTGGGGTACAGGACGCCGAAGCACCAAAACCTGGGATATAGTACAAAACACCCAAACTGGGGTACAGGACGCCGAAGCACCAAAACCTGGGATATAGTACAACAAGACAACAAGGCACCCAAACTGGGGTACAGGACCAGAAATGAAAACCAGGAGGACAGGATATTGAAACACCCAAACCAAGATTACAGGATGAAACACCGAATCCGGGGAACAAGACATCAAAACACCAGAACCTGAGCTACAGGAAAATGTGACACTGATTCCAGGGGTACAGGATGTCACACCAATACCAGGCGTACAGCACATCACACCACCAAAATCTAGGGTACCGGTAAATGTGACACTGAATCCTGAGGGACAGGATAATGATGCTGACACTCACGGTACAGGATGACACTCGATGTACAAAATAATGATGCTGAAATTTGGGGTACAGGATTATTATGCTTACACCTGGGGTACGGGATAGTGACACTAACACTCAGGGTACAGGATAATTACATTGATACTTGGGGTGCATGATAATCACGCTGACACCCAGGGTACAGGATAATGATGCTGACACCCAGAGTACAAGATAATGACACTGACACTCGGGGCACAGAATAATGATGCTGACACCCAGGGTACAAGATAATGACACTGACACCCAGGGTACAGGATAATGATGCTGACACCCAGGGTACAGGATAATGACACTGACACTCGGGGCACAGGATAATGATGCTGACACCCAGGGTACAAGATAATGACACTGACACTCGGGGGAAAAGGATAATGATGCTGACACCCAGGGTACAGGATAATGATGCTGACACCCAGGGTACAGGATAATGACACTGACACTCGGGGTACAGGATAATGATGCTGACACCCAGGGTACAAGATAATGACACTGACACTCGGGGTACAGGATAATGATGCTGACACCCAGGGTACAGGATAATGATGCTGACACCCAGGGTACAAGATAATGACACTGACACTCGGGGCACAGGATAATGATGCTGACACCCAGGGTACAAGATAATGACACTGACACTCGGGGTACAGAATAATGATGCTGACACCCAGGGTACAAGATAATGACACTGACACTCGGGCAAAGGATAATGATGTTGACACCCAGGGTACAAGATAATGACACTGACACTCGGGGTACAGGATAATGACGCTGACACTCGGGGTACAGGATATGACACTGACACTCAGGGTACAGGATAATGATGCTGATACCAAGGGTACAGGATAATGACGCTGACACTCGGGGTACAGGATATGACACTGACACTCGGGGTACAGGATGATGATGCTGATACCAAGGGTACAGGATAATGACGCTGACACTCTCGGTACAGGATACTGATACTGACACTCAGGGTACAGGATAGTGACACTGACACCCAGGGTACAAGATAATGACACTGACACCCAGGGTATAAGATAATGACACTGACACTCGGGGTACAGGATAATGGCACTGACATTCGGGACACAGGATAATGATGCTGACACCCAGGGTACAAGATAATGACACTGACACTCGTGGTACAGGATAATGACGCTGACACTGGAGGGACAGGATAATGACACTGACACTCGGGGTACAGGTAATGATACTGACACTCAGGGTACAGGATAATGACACAGACACCCAGGGTACAAGATAATGACACTGACACTCGGGGTACAGGATAATGATGCTGACACCCAGGGTACAAGATAATGACACTGACACTCGGGGTACAGGATAATGACGCTGACATTCGGGGTACAGGATAATGACACTGACACTCGGGGGTATAGGATAATGACACTGACACTCGGGGTACAGGATATGACACTGACACTGAGGGTACAGGATAATGACGCTGACACTCGGGGTACAGGATAATGGCACTGGCACTCGGGGTAGAGGATAATGACGCTGACACTCGGGGTACAGGGTAACAACACTGACACTCGGGGTACAGGATAACGATGCTGACACTCGGGGTACAGGATAATAGCACTGACACTCAGGGTACAGGATAATGACGCTGACTCTCGGGGTACAGGATAATGGCACTGACACTCGGGGTACAAGATAATGTCACTGACTCTCGGGGTACAGGATAATGGCACTGACACTCGGGGTACAGGATAATGACGCTGACTCTCGGGGTACAGGATAATGACACTGACACTCGGGGTACAGGATAATGACGCTGACTCTCGGGTACAGGATAATGACACTGACACTCGGGGTACAGGATAATGTCACTGACTCTCGGGGTACAGGATAATGGCACTGACACTCGGGGTACAGGATAATGACTCTGACACTCGGGGTACAGTATAATGGCACTGGCACTCGGGGTACAAGGTAATGACACTGAGACTCGGGGGACAGGATAATGACGCTGACACTCGGGGTACAGGATAATGGCACTGACACTCGGGGTACAGGATAATGGCACTGACACTCGGGGTACAGGATAATGGCACTGGCACTCGGGGTACAGGGTAATGGCACTAACACTCGGGGTACAGGATAATGGCACTGACACTCGGGGTACAGGATAATGGCACTGAGACTCGGGGAACAGGATAATGACGCTGACACTCGGGGTACAGGATAATGGCACTGGCACTCGGGGTAGAGGATAATGACGCTGACACTCGGGGTACAGGGTAACAACACTGACACTCGGGGTACAGGATAACGACGCTGACACTCGGGGTACAGGATAATAGCACTGACACTCAGGGTACAGGATAATGACGCTGACTCTCGGGGTACAGGATAATGACGCTGACTCTCGGGGTACAGGATAATGGCACTGACACTCGGGGTAGAAGATAATGTCACTGACACAACAATAAGACACCCAAACTGGGGTACAGGACACCGAAGCACCAAAACCTGGGTATAGTACAACAAGGCACCCAAACTAGGGTACAGGACGCCGAAGCACCAAAATCTGGGGTATAGTACAACAAGGCACCCAAACTGGGGTACAGGACGCTAAAGCACCAAAACCTGGGATATAGTACAATAAGACACCCAAACTGGGGTACAGGACGCTAAAGCACCAAATCCTGGGATATAGTACAATAAGACACCCAAACTGGGGTACAGGACGCCGAAGCACCAAAATCTGGGGTATAGTACAACAAGGCACCCAAACTGGGGTACAGGACGCTAAAGCACCAAAACCTGGGATATAGTACAATAAGACACCCAAACTGGGGTACAGGACGCCGAAGCACCAAAACCTGGGATGTAGTACAAAACACCCAAACTGGGGTACAGGACGCCGAAGCACCAAAACCTGGGATATAGTACAATAACACACCCAAACTGGGGTACAGGACGCCGAAGCACCAAAACCTGGGATGTAGTACAAGACAACCAAACTGGGGTACAGGACGCTAAAGCACAAAAACCGGGGGTATAGTACAAAACACCCAAACTGGGGTACAGGACGCCGAAGCACCAAAACCTGGGATATAGTACAAAACACCCAAACTGGGGTACAGGACGCCGAAGCACCAAAACCTGGGATATAGTACAACAAGACAACAAGGCACCCAAACTGGGGTACAGGACCAGAAATGAAAACCAGGAGGACAGGATATTGAAACACCCAAACCAAGATTACAGGATGAAACACCGAATCCGGGGGAACAAGACATCAAAACACCAGAACCTGAGCTACAGGAAAATGTGACACTGATTCCAGGGGTACAGGATGTCACACCAATACCAGGCGTACAGCACATCACACCACCAAAATCTAGGGTACCGGTAAATGTGACACTGAATCCTGAGGGACAGGATAATGATGCTGACACTCACGGTACAGGATGACACTCGATGTACAAAATAATGATGCTGAAATTTGGGGTACAGGATTATTATGCTTACACCTGGGGTACGGGATAGTGACACTAACACTCAGGGTACAGGATAATTACATTGATACTTGGGGTGCATGATAATCACGCTGACACCCAGGGTACAGGATAATGATGCTGACACCCAGAGTACAAGATAATGACACTGACACTCGGGGCACAGAATAATGATGCTGACACCCAGGGTACAAGATAATGACACTGACACCCAGGGTACAGGATAATGATGCTGACACCCAGGGTACAGGATAATGACACTGACACTCGGGGCACAGGATAATGATGCTGACACCCAGGGTACAAGATAATGACACTGACACTCGGGGAAAAGGATAATGATGCTGACACCCAGGGTACAGGATAATGATGCTGACACCCAGGGTACAGGATAATGACACTGACACTCGGGGTACAGGATAATGATGCTGACACCCAGGGTACAAGATAATGACACTGACACTCGGGGTACAGGATAATGATGCTGACACCCAGGGTACAGGATAATGATGCTGACACCCAGGGTACAAGATAATGACACTGACACTCGGGCACAGGATAATGATGCTGACACCCAGGGTACAAGATAATGACACTGACACTCGGGGTACAGAATAATGATGCTGACACCCAGGGTACAAGATAATGACACTGACACTCGGGCAAAGGATAATGATGTTGACACCCAGGGTACAAGATAATGACACTGACACTCGGGGTACAGGATAATGACGCTGACACTCGGGGTACAGGATATGACACTGACACTCAGGGTACAGGATAATGATGCTGATACCAAGGGTACAGGATAATGACGCTGACACTCGGGGTACAGGATATGACACTGACACTCGGGGTACAGGATGATGATGCTGATACCAAGGGTACAGGATAATGACGCTGACACTCTCGGTACAGGATACTGATACTGACACTCAGGGTACAGGATAGTGACACTGACACCCAGGGTACAAGATAATGACACTGACACCCAGGGTACAAGATAATGACACTGACACTCGGGGTACAGGATAATGGCACTGACATTCGGGACACAGGATAATGATGCTGACACCCAGGGTACAAGATAATGACACTGACACTCGTGGTACAGGATAATGACGCTGACACTGGAGGGACAGGATAATGACACTGACACTCGGGGTACAGGTAATGATACTGACACTCAGGGTACAGGATAATGACACAGACACCCAGGGTACAAGATAATGACACTGACACTCGGGGTACAGGATAATGATGCTGACACCCAGGGTACAAGATAATGACACTGACACTCGGGGTACAGGATAATGACGCTGACATTCGGGGTACAGGATAATGACACTGACACTCGGGGTACAGGATAATGACACTGACACTCGGGGTACAGGATATGACACTGACACTGAGGGTACAGGATAATGACGCTGACACTCGGGGTACAGGATAATGGCACTGGCACTCGGGGTAGAGGATAATGACGCTGACACTCGGGGTACAGGGTAACAACACTGACACTCGGGGTACAGGATAACGATGCTGACACTCGGGGTACAGGATAATGGCACTGACACTCGGGGTACAGGATAATGGCACTGACACTCGGGGTACAGGATAATGGCACTGGCACTCGGGGTACAGGGTAATGGCACTAACACTCGGGGTACAGGATAATGGCACTGACACTCGGGGTACAGGATAATGGCACTGAGACTCGGGGAACAGGATAATGACACTGACACTCGGGCACAGGATAAGATGCTGACACCCAGGGTACAAGTAATGACACTGACACTCGGGGTACAGAATAATGATGCTGACACCAGGGTACAAGATAATGACACTGTCATTCGGGCAAAGGATAATGATGTTGACACTCAGGGTACAGGAAATAATGATGGCAGAATACCACACGGGTACAGGATATAATGACCGACAGATAACATCCGGGTACAGGATATGGGACACTGTGGCACACTCGGGTACAGGATGATGATGCTGATACCAAGGGTACAGGATAATGACGCTGACACTCTCGGTACAGGATACTGACACTGACACTCAGGGTACAGGATAGGAAACACTGAACACCCAGGGTACAAGATAATGACACTGACACCCAGGGTACAAGATAATGACACTGACACTCGGGGTACAGGAATAATGATGACATGACACCCAGGAAATGCTGACACAGGTACAATGACACTGACACTCGTGGTACAGGATAATGCACTGACACTCGGGGTACAGGATAATGACACTGACACTCGGGTACAGGATAATGACACTGACACTCGGGTACAGGATAATGACACTGACACCAGGGTACAAGATAATGACACTGACACTCGGGTACAGGATAATGATGCTGACACCCAGGGTACAAGATAATGACACTGCACTCGGGTAAGGATAATGACGTGACACTCCGGGTACAGATAATGACACTGACACTCGGGGTACAGGATAATGACCTGACACTCGGGGTACAGGATATGACACTGACACTCAGGGTACAGGATAATGAGCTGACTACCGGGGTACAGGATAATGACGCTGACACTCGGGGTACAGGATAATGACACTGACACTCGGGTACAGGATATATACTGAACTACAAGGGTACAGGATAAGACGCTGACACTCGGGTACAGGATACGACACTGACACTCAGGGTACAGGATAATGACACTGACTCCCGGGTACAGATAATGACCTGACACCCGGGTACAAGATAATGAGCACTGACACTCGGGTACAGGATAATGCACTGACATCGGACTGTTATGTTCGGTAGTGAGGGTGAGGTAAAAAAGGCAATACACCAGAGCATTGGAATCTATGGGATTGCAGTACCCTGACTAACCACCACAACTAGAGGCAGCCGTGGACGTTCCCACTTGGTCCTAGACGCCTCGCACAGCCTGAGAAACTAACTACACCTAAAGATAGAAATAGGAAAGCATCTGCCCCGGAGCAGAACCCCAAAGATAAAGAAAGCCCCCAAACATGTAATGGCGGTTAGACAAGAGGAAATACGACACAGAAAGAAAATAAATGAGCAAACGCGGGCCCAAACTATCTAAATAAAAAAAGGAAGGAAGGGTACTTACTGCAATCCCAGAAAACCCTGAAAAACACCAACTCTACTAATTTCAAATCACCTGAGATCCACACGACCTCACCACCTAAATTAGCTCTCTGGTGAACAAAATCAAAACAGCAGCCACTGAAAAAACTGGAAAAAGCAAAAGAACAAAACTCAGTGGCTGAACTAAACTGAGAAGGCAGAAGCCCCCGGAGGGGACCCAGAAGGCCCCCAAAAAAGTGCAGGACAAAATGCAAAAATAAGCAACAACACAAAAGAAGAAAAATTTTTATCTGGTAGCAGGAGATGCAGACACGACACAGCAGGCTAAAAAGGGAAACGGAATGAAGGATTCAGACCAGAACAATTGTTTACCGGCAACCCTGATTGGGAAAAAGACTCCTTAAATAAGACCATCAGTAACACCTGATTTCCCCGTCCTCACAATCTTCACAGTACCGCTTGTAACCACCAGAGGGGGCCTCTGCCAGAACTCATCTCAAACCATTCACAACATACCCCCCCCCTTGAGGAGGGTCACCGAACCCCCATTTGAGCAACCAGGTCGGTCAGGATGAGTTCTATGATACGCACGGATAAGTCTCCCAGCATGGATGTCCGAAGCAAACACCCAAGAATTGTCTTCCTGACCATAACCTCTCCATTAACCAAATACTGGAGTCTTCGTCTAGAAAAACGAGAATCCAATATTTTCTCAACCACATACTCCAGATTGCCCTCAACCAAAACAGGGTCAGGAGGCACAGTAGCAGGAACCACTGGCTCAACAAACCTCTTCAACAAGGACTTGTGGAACACGTTATGGATCTTAAATGTCCCTGGAAGAAGCAAACGAAAATAAACAGGATTAATAATCTCCATGATCTTATAAGGTCCAATGAACCTAGGCTTAAATTTAGGAGATGCTACTCTCATAGGAATATTCTTTGAGGACAACCAGACCAAGTCCCCCACTTTAAACCGAGGACCATCAGTCCTATGCCGGTTAGCAAACCGCTGGGCCTTCTCCTGAGAGAGGGACAACCTCTCCACTACCTGGTCCCAAATCTGTTGCATACGCTCAACAACAGAGTCAACACCTGGACAGACAGAAGCTTCCGTCTGTCCTGAAGAAAATCGAGGGTGAAAACCAGAATTACAGAAAAACGGAGACATCAAAGTGGCAGAGCTAGCCCTATTATTAAGAGCAAACTCAGCCAAAGGCAAAAAAGAGACCCAGTCATCCTGATCAGCAGACACAAAGCATCTTAGATAAGTCTCTAATGTCTGGTTTGTTCTCTCAGTTTGACCATTGGTCTGAGGATGAAATGCCGAGGAGAAAGACAATTGAACACCCAGTTTAGAACAAAAAGTCCTCCAAAATCTGGAAACAAACTGGACTCCTCTGTCAGACACAATGTTCTCAGGAATGCCGTGTAAACGAACCACGTGCTGAAGAAACAACGGCACCAATTCAGAGGAGGAAGGCAACTTAGGTAATGGCACAAGATGTATCATTTTGGAAAACCTATCACAAATTACCCAGATGGTGGTCATTCTCTGAGAAACAGGAAGATCGGAAATGAAATCCATAGAGATATGGGTCCATGGTCTCTTGGGCACAGGCAATGGCATCAACAAACCACTAGAGCGAGAGCAACGCTTGGAGCGAGAGCAAGTCCCGCAGGACTGCACAAATTCCCTGACATCGCGAGACAAGGTAGGCCACCAAAAGGACCGACTAACCAAGTCTCTGGTACCAAAAATTCCGGGATGCCCAGCCAATGCGGAACAATGAATCTCAGACATCACACTCTTTTTCCATTGGTCCGGGACAAACAATTTTCCAACAGGGCAGCGCTCGGGCCTATCCTCCTGACACCCCTCCAGAGCAAGTCTCAAATTGGGCGAGATGGCGGAAAGAACTACACCCTCTTTCAACATAACAGAAGGATCAGATAACTCAGGAGAGTCCGCAAGGAAACTCCTCGAGAGGGCATCCGCCTTAACATTCTTAGTGCCAGGAAGAAAGGAAACCACAAAATTAAAACGTGTGAAAAACAAGGCCCACCTGGCCTGTCTAGGATTGAGTCGCTTGGCAGATTCCAGATAGACCAGATTCTTATGGTCCGTAAGGACCACCACCTGATGTTTGGCTCCCTCCAGCCAATGTCTCCACTCTTCAAAAGCCCACTTCATGGCCAATAACTCCCGATTACCCACGTCATAATTACGTTCAGTAGGAGAAAATTTTCGAGAGAAAAAGGCACAAGGGTTACTTTTAGAGGTCTCTGGATCTTTTTGGGACAAAACGGCACCTGCCCCAATTTCAGAGGCATCAACCTCCACCTGAAATGACAGAGAAACATCAGGCTGCCGTAGAACAGGAGCAGAAGTGAATCTCTGCTTAAGTTCCTGAAATGCAGAGACTGCCTCAGGAGGCCAATTCACCACATCAGAACCCTTTCTGGTCAAATCAGTTAATGGTTTAACAATAACCGAGAAATTACCAATAAATTTACGATAAAAATTGGCAAAACCCAAAAATCTCTGAAGAGCCTTTAATGAAGTAGGTTGGACCCAATCACAGATGGCCTGAACCTTGACCGGGTCCATTTCAATAACAGATGGGGACAAAATGAATCCCAGAAATGAGATCTTCTGTACGCCAAAAAGACACTTTGATCCCTTCACATACAGAGCATTATCCCTCAAAATCTGGAACACAGTCCGAACATGTTTCACATGAGAGTCCCAGTCATTAGAAAAAATCAAGATATCATCCAAATAAACAATCAGAAATTTGTCCACAAAATCCATGAAAATGTAATTCATGAAGGACTGGAAGACGGAAGGGGCATTAGTGAGCCCAAAGGGCATCACTAGGTACTCAAAATGCCCTTCAGGGGTATTGAATGCCGTCTTCCATTCATCCCCGTGCTTAATGCGAATAAGGTTATACGCCCCCCTGAGGTCAAGCTTGGTAAACCAAGTAGCGTTTTTCACCCTGGAAAACAGGTCAGAAATCAAGGGTAACGGGTATTGATATTTCACAGTAATATTGTTCAAGAGACGATAATCACTACACGGCCTTAATGAACCATCTTTTTTGGCCACAAAGAAAAAACCGGCACCTAAGGGTGAAGAGGATGGTCTGATATGACCCTTCTCCAATGATTCCTTGATATAAGACCGCATAGCGTCATGTTCAGGTACAGACAAGTTAAAAAGGCGACCTTTAGGGAATTTACTACCCGGCACTAATTCAATAGCGCAGTCATAGCTCCTATGGGGAGGTAAGGATGCAGATTTACTTTCGCTAAACACATCAGAAAAATCAAACAAAAAGTCAGGAACATCCTGAGCCTGGGGGAGGCAGAAAAAACAGGAGTGTTAGTATTAACACATTGGCAGCCCCAACTGGTTACAGACACAGATTTCCAATCCAAAACAGGATTATGAGACTGCAACCAAGGGAAACCCAGCACGATAATGTCATGCAGATTATACAGAACCAAAAATTTGCAGCACTCCTGGTGATCAGGTTCAACCCTCATTATCACCTGAGTAGAAAACTGGGGTTTATTCTCAGCCAAAGGGGTAGAATCGATCCCCAGTAGGGGAATAGACTTCTGTAGGGGTATCAAGGGAAACCCACAACGTTTAGCAAAATCATAATCCATCAGGTTAATAGCTGCTCCAGAATCAACGAAAGCCTGAGCAGAAAATGAGGACA
This sequence comes from Oophaga sylvatica, assembly GCA_033576555.1. NCBI lineage: Eukaryota > Metazoa > Chordata > Amphibia > Anura > Dendrobatidae > Oophaga > Oophaga sylvatica. Next base: position 49,702 of record JARQOD010004625.1, read on the forward strand.
GAGAGCATATCAGAGTGACAGTTAATAAAAACTTAGTCTGAACACTACCCAAGACAACTGAGCGTGCAAAATGTCTTCCCCGCTTAGGGCAGACTGAAATAGCATGAGAGGCATCACCACAGTAGAAACATAACCCATTGCGCTTTCGAAACTCATGACGCTGTGCCCCAGACACCACTCTATCACACTCCATGGGTTCAGAAGCTGGCTCACAAGGCAACACCATTCCACGCATACTTCTCCGCTCACGCAAACGTCTGTCAATTTGAATCGCTAATGACATAGAATCATTGAGACCAGAGGGGACAGGGAATCCCACCATAACATCCTTTACATTATCCGACAGACCCTTCCGGAAAAGGGCCGCCAAAGCGTCGTCATTCCATTTGGTCAGAACTGCCCACCTACGGAATCTCTGACAGTATAACTCAGCGTCATCAAGCCCCTGATTTAATGCCAACAAGGCTTTTTCAGCTTGATCAGTGACATTAGGCTCATCGTACAATAACCCCAAAGCCTGAAAAAACGCATCAACATCACTCAAAACAGGATCCCCAGGTATCAGGGAAAAAGCCCAATCCTGAGGATCGCCGCGCAGGAGAGAGATGATAATTTGAACCTGCTGCGCTGCGTTTCCTGAGGACTTAGATTTTAAGGCAAAAAACAATTTACAATTATTTTTGAAATTCTGAAACTTAGCTCGATCCCCTAAAAACAAATCTGGCATGGGGATCCTAGGTTCCACAACAGGCAACCCAGCAAGATAGATAGCAATACTCCGAACCTCAGTGGCAAGCTGATCCACACGGCCAGACAACTGTGCAAACTCCATTGGGAGAAAAGATCCTCCCCAGCACCCAGAGATACAGAGGGAAAAAAAAAAAAATGCAACAAACAGAAAAATATCTCTGACAACTCTGACAACCTTTTTTCTATCACAATATTTTTTCCCTTCTGTGAGTACCATACAATTTTCAATTTTTAGGCCGGTGATACTGTTATGTTTCGGTAGCTGAGGAGTGCAGGTAAAAAAGGCAATACACCAGAGCAGTTGGAATCTATGAGATTGCAGTACCCTGACTAACCACCACAACTAGAGGCAGCCGTGGAGCGTTCCTACGTTGGTCCTAGACGCCTCGTCACAGCCTGAGAAACTAACTACACCTAAAGATAGAAATAGGAAAGCTATCTGCCCCGGAGCAGAACCCCAAAGATAATAGAAAGCCCCCAAACATGTAATGGCGGTTAGACAAGAGGAAATACTGACACAGAAAGAAAATAGAATGAGCAAACGCTGGGGCCCAAACTATCTAAATAGAAAAGGACAGGAAGGGTACTTACTGCAATCCCAGAAAACCCTGAAAAACACCAACTCTACTAATTTCAAAATCACCTGAGATCACACGACCTCTACCACCTAAATTAGCTCTCTGGTGTAACAAAATCAAAACAGCAGCCACTGAAAAAACTGGAAAAAGCAAAAGAACAAAACTCAGTGGCTGAACTAAACTGAGAAGGCAGAAGCCCCCGGAGGGGACCCAGAAGGCCCCCAAAGAAGTGCAGGACAAAATGCAAAAATATAGCAACAACACAAAAGAAGAAAAATTCTTATCTGGTAGCAGGAGATGCAGACAGGACACAGCAGGCTACAAGGGAAACTGGAATGAAGGATTCAGACCAGAACAATTGATCACCGGCAACCCTGATGGGAAAATGACTCCCTTATATAAGACCAGTCAGTAACACCTGATTCCCAGTCCTCACAATCTTCACTAGTACCGCTTGTAACCACCAGAGGGAGCCTCTGCTCAGAACTCATCTCAAACCCATTCACAACACTGACACTCGGGGTACAGGATAATGGCACTGACACTCGGGGTGCAGGATGACGCTGCCACTCGGGGTACAGGATAATGACACTGATACTCGGGGTACAGGGTAATGGCACTGGCACTCGGGTACAGGATAATGACACTGATACTCGGGATACAGGATAATGTCACTGACTCTCGGGGTACAGGATAATGGCACTGACACTCGGGGTACAGGGTAATGGCACTGGCACTCGGGGTACAGGATAATGACACTGATACTCGGGATACAGGATAATGTCACTGACTCTCGGGGTACAGGATAATGGCACTGACTCTCGGGGTACAGGATAATGACACTGACACTCGGGGTACAGGATAATGACACTGACACTCTGGGTACAGGATAATGGCACTGATTCTTGGGGTACAGGGTAATGACACTGACACTGGGGTGCAGGATAATGACACTGACACTGGGGGTGCAGGATAATGGCACTGACACTCGGGGTACAGGATAATGACACTGATACTCGGGGTACAGGGTAATGACACTGATACTCGGGGTACAGGGTAATGGCACTGACACTCGGGGGACAGGAAATGACGCTGACACTCGGGTACAGATAATGCAAATGATACTCGGGGTACAGGATAATGACACTGATTCTTGGGGTACAGGGTAATGACACTGAAAACTGGGGGTGCAGGAAATGACACTGACACTGGGGGTACAGGTAATGGCACTGGCACTCAGGGTACAGGATAATGACACTGACACTGGGGTGCAGGATAATGACACTGACACTCGGGGTACAGGGTAATGGCACTGACACTCGGGTACAGCATAATGAAACTGATACTTGGGGTACAGGGTAATGACACTGATACTCGGGTACAGGGGAATGGCACTGACACTCGGGGACAGGATAAGGGTGCTGATACCGGGGGGCAGGAAAATGACCTGACACTCGAGGTACAGGGTAATGGCACTTGGCACTCGGGGTAGAGGATAATGACGCTGACACTCGGGTAACAGGATAATGACACTTTAAAACTTGGGGTACAGGGTAATGACACTGGGCACTCGGGGTAAGGATAATGGCACTGACACTCGGGGGACAGGATAAAGGCACTGCCAAATCGGGGTCAGGGGAAAAGGCACTGGCCCCTCGGGGGCAGGATAATGAAAACGAACTTGGGGTAAGGGTAATGGCCTGGCACTCGGGGTACGGTAATGACTGATACTGGGGGGACAGGTAAAGGCATGACACTCGGGGGACAGGTAATGACACTGCACGGGTACAGGATAAGGGCCCGACACTCAGGGTTTCAGGAAATGAACGACCTCGGGGGGACAGGAAAAGCACTGACACTCGGGGGACAGATAATACATGACACTCGGGGGACGTATAATGGCATGACACTCGGGTACGGTAATGGCACTACCTTGGGGGACAGGATAAGACACTACACTTGGGGAACGGATAAAACACGACACTCGGGTACAGGATAATGACACGAACTCGGGGGGGCGGATAATACACTAACTTGGGGGCAGGGAAAAGCATGACATCGGGGGGCAGGATAATGACACTGCACCGGGGGACAGGGAAAAAGAACTGAACCGGGGAAAGGATAATGACGCTGACACTCGGGTACAGGAAATAAAACGACACTCGGGGACAGGATAAGAAAAGACACTCGGGGTACGTATAATGGCACTGACACCGGGGGGCAGGATAATGACGCGACACCAGGGAAGGGTAATGCGCTGAACTTGGGTACAGGATAATGGGACTGGCACCGGGTACGGATAATGATATGACACCCGGGGACAGTAAATGCACTGCATCAGGGGACAGTATAATGCACTGCACTCGGGGGACAGGATAATGACATGACCTCGGGGGGACAGGAATACTACATCGGGGGACAGGAAAATGAAGACCCAAAATCGGGGGCGGATAATGATACGACACTCGGGGTAAGGGGAAAAAACGGAACACAATAAAAGGAAAAAAGAAAAGGAAAAAAGAAAAAAGGAAAAATA